>JAGTTH010003916.1:0-128083 GCA_022606485.1 Agraylea sexmaculata | reverse complement strand
TATATTAAAATATTGATATTGGGTTGTGGTGTAAAATTGATACAAGGGCTTGTAAATAAATATCTTTATTATTTTTTAATTGTTTTGTTTTCCTATTATTTATTCTAAGGTTTGGTTAATATGTAAAATCAAATTTCTATCATCTACAAAGATCATTTGGAAGAAAATTTTTCTCTGTTATTATAATTGCTTATTTATATAAATTTAATATTATAGCGTTTTATAATTATATACAATACATTTGGAACACGTTTATTTTTTTTACTTTATGACTAAGCTACACATTCCAAATTTGATATTTGTCAATGTTAATTAGATTTTCAATGTTCTATATAAAAAAAATTATTAACAAAATATGGTGATGATAATTTTTTTTTAAAAGAATTCAACATTTGTAACAATTTCACGTAGACGGTCATAAAAATCATTAGTGTATTGCTATCACTATATGCTATAAACACTTTGAAAAGTAAATTCACTCTTATTAAAAATGTGTACAAAAATACTTATGTAAATTAACAACTCTAAAAATGAATGAACACTTTCATGGAAATTCAATTCTTATTTTGTGATATGGGCAACATGACATCAAACTTATAGGTAACATCGCTTTTATATATTTTTTTTGTACATACTTTATAACTTTTCGAATATGTCGACTAATCTATTCTTAAATCTATAGGAGTGCACCCTAAAATCCTATATTATCAAGTCAATTTTAAAAACATGAATACTTTGATTATCACCAATCATAGAAATCTCTTAAAAATAGAGCATGAATCGGAAAACATGGTCCAATTATATTATCCAAATATATTATTGACAAAGCTGTTCAAACCATTGGTAAATGATGAAAGGATACCTCCTCCGTCTTCTGAAGAAGGTGTTGGCCGAGCAACAAATTGAGGTGGTATTACAGGACGATAAAATGGACCTCCGTCAATTCTCTGTTAAAATATTATTTATTATTCAACAGCACATTTAACATAACTTGACTAATATCCCAATATTACACTGAATTCTATAAAAATATATTGTATTTATGTACAAAGCTGCATGCATTTCAGAAATACTATTTATTTATATACAACAACAAAAAAATTTCCTGCACCATAAATAATAATATAAAAATTACATGTTTTTATATCTGTGTACATACATTGTGAAGAAAATATAGTTTATTGTCATGAAAATATTGTATCTTTTTCCAACTATTTGAACATTATAATTTCAGAAATAGCTCGTACAATTTGTACAGTGAAAACATTTACTCACTAGTAATATGTATGAATTAGTTTAGAGAAATATATTTTGTAAATAAATTGTGTTAGTTATCTGGGAATATAATGGATGCGGGTGTGGTTTTTTGATTAAACTGCTTCCTTGTCGGTTGGTATGGTTTTCTTGGCCATGAAGGTTGTTTGACGAAAAAACCCTAAGAGAATAGGTACAGTAGTATAAAAACACAGAAAACAAACATGGTATGTGTTAGTATAGTATGGTTTAATTTTAATGTATGTAATAGAATGTACTGTAGATTATGGATAACAGTGTAAGTTTTTACCATTAACCTTTTGACTGATCCCAAATTAAAAATCTGTTACTAATTTATGTTTCATTGAGTTGATATTGTTGATGGTATTTTTTTTTAAATTTGTGAAAATTTGGACTAATTATTTTCAATGTTATTGAGCTCTACTTTATTGAAATAGCGGCAGAAGAATGATTAAGACAGAAATGCACTGCATTTGCATTTTATTTTGCAACTATGTATAATATGAAATTAAATGAATACATTGATTATTATCTCATTGGTTACTTGTAATGAATGTGAATATATAAATATTTTAAATGTATAAATTACGAAACTGATTCTAAAGCAAGCAGTGCATATTCTATGTCTATTAGCGACTGCCGCTAATATATATTTATTAAAAAAATATATTTTACCATTGTTATACAATTGACTACTATTCATTCTCTGATGTGTAATAAATACTAACTACTTAGAATTAAATCCAACACCTTAAACCTTCATATAAATGTATAATTTGTGCATATCATTGTTATTGGATACCATCCACCATTTTTAAATGATTTATTGAGTAATTTATATTGTAATGGAATAATATTATTGTTCACTTACTTTTGCAGATTGAAGTGTTACATTCAGTAATGTGGGGTGACTATCGACCACCATAAAGTCTAATTCTTTTGGTATGAATCCATCAGCATAAACCTAAATGGATATTATATTTAAATAATTTAATAAGGAAATAACATTTGAATGATTTATTAAAGGATATAATACCTCAAGTTTGTACATTCCTGGTAATAATATTCTCCAAAATTCACCATACTTGGTAGTTTGGAATCCAACATCACGTCCTTTTATTTTAAGTGAAGCTTTATCGACGGGATTACCATTCTCATCTAATACAAAACCATGAGCGCCGCGATGAGCCTCTGCTATATATTTAATGAGTGCCTATAACACCAAATATTTGAAAATATATCCAATTATTTATTATCACAATTATCACTGACCATTTTGTTGTCCTGCCAGTATTTAGGAAGCTCATGAGCTGGAGGAAATTTGCAACAAGACAATTCTAAAGTTACTTCCATGCATCCATACCACACATAATTATAATCTTGCATTCCTCCTGTAACAGAAATTTCCAATTAATAATACAGAATCAACCGATAACGTTATAATTGTTATTAAAACAAAAATTAACCTGTCAGAGGATACCAGGCAGCACCATTAGTTATTCCATTAGGGAAATTTTGTGAACTCGGTTTACAGGAGACGCCTCTTGACATTTTGGTATGGCTTTTGGAATATAAAACTGAAAGGTGTTTGAAGACATCATCGTCGGGTGTGAGAGAAGGTGTTGATGAGTATCCTTGAAAGACTGCTCCAAGGGGGCATGTAAAATTAAATGTAAAGTTAGCATATCTTTATCACTACTTAATTTTACAAATACTTCACAAAAAGCTAAAACACAATAAACTACAATATTTTCAATATCACCTCACCCGAGCACAAAGCTGAAGATCGGCATATTCCTTTATATGCATGAAATGCAGTCAATGTACAAATTATTTATAAATTAAATTATTTAAATATAATATCCATTTAGGTTTATGCTGATGGATTCATACCAAAAGAATTAGACTTTATGGTGGTCGATAGTCACCCCACATTACTGAATGTAACACTTCAATCTGCAAAAGTAAGTGAACAATAATATTATTCCATTACAATATAAATTACTCAATAAATCATTTAAAAATGGTGGATGGTATCCAATAACAATGATATGCACAAATTATACATTTATATGAAGGTTTAAGGTGTTGGATTTAATTCTAAGTAGTTAGTATTTATTACACATCAGAGAATGAATAGTAGTCAATTGTATAACAATGGTAAAATATATTTTTTTAATAAATATATATTAGCGGCAGTCGCTAATAGACATAGAATATGCACTGCTTGCTTTAGAATCAGTTTCGTAATTTATACATTTAAAATATTTATATATTCACATTCATTACAAGTAACCAATGAGATAATAATCAATGTATTCATTTAATTTCATATTATACATAGTTGCAAAATAAAATGCAAATGCAGTGCATTTCTGTCTTAATCATTCTTCTGCCGCTATTTCAATAAAGTAGAGCTCAATAACATTGAAAATAATTAGTCCAAATTTTCACAAATTTAAAAAAAAATACCATCAACAATATCAACTCAATGAAACATAAATTAGTAACAGATTTTTAATTTGGGATCAGTCAAAAGGTTAATGGTAAAAACTTACACTGTTATCCATAATCTACAGTACATTCTATTACATACATTAAAATTAAACCATACTATACTAACACATACCATGTTTGTTTTCTGTGTTTTTATACTACTGTACCTATTCTCTTAGGGTTTTTTCGTCAAACAACCTTCATGGCCAAGAAAACCATACCAACCGACAAGGAAGCAGTTTAATCAAAAAACCACACCCGCATCCATTATATTCCCAGATAACTAACACAATTTATTTACAAAATATATTTCTCTAAACTAATTCATACATATTACTAGTGAGTAAATGTTTTCACTGTACAAATTGTACGAGCTATTTCTGAAATTATAATGTTCAAATAGTTGGAAAAAGATACAATATTTTCATGACAATAAACTATATTTTCTTCACAATGTATGTACACAGATATAAAAACATGTAATTTTTATATTATTATTTATGGTGCAGGAAATTTTTTTGTTGTTGTATATAAATAAATAGTATTTCTGAAATGCATGCAGCTTTGTACATAAATACAATATATTTTTATAGAATTCAGTGTAATATTGGGATATTAGTCAAGTTATGTTAAATGTGCTGTTGAATAATAAATAATATTTTAACAGAGAATTGACGGAGGTCCATTTTATCGTCCTGTAATACCACCTCAATTTGTTGCTCGGCCAACACCTTCTTCAGAAGACGGAGGAGGTATCCTTTCATCATTTACCAATGGTTTGAACAGCTTTGTCAATAATATATTTGGATAATATAATTGGACCATGTTTTCCGATTCATGCTCTATTTTTAAGAGATTTCTATGATTGGTGATAATCAAAGTATTCATGTTTTTAAAATTGACTTGATAATATAGGATTTTAGGGTGCACTCCTATAGATTTAAGAATAGATTAGTCGACATATTCGAAAAGTTATAAAGTATGTACAAAAAAAAATATATAAAAGCGATGTTACCTATAAGTTTGATGTCATGTTGCCCATATCACAAAATAAGAATTGAATTTCCATGAAAGTGTTCATTCATTTTTAGAGTTGTTAATTTACATAAGTATTTTTGTACACATTTTTAATAAGAGTGAATTTACTTTTCAAAGTGTTTATAGCATATAGTGATAGCAATACACTAATGATTTTTATGACCGTCTACGTGAAATTGTTACAAATGTTGAATTCTTTTAAAAAAAAATTATCATCACCATATTTTGTTAATAATTTTTTTTATATAGAACATTGAAAATCTAATTAACATTGACAAATATCAAATTTGGAATGTGTAGCTTAGTCATAAAGTAAAAAAAATAAACGTGTTCCAAATGTATTGTATATAATTATAAAACGCTATAATATTAAATTTATATAAATAAGCAATTATAATAACAGAGAAAAATTTTCTTCCAAATGATCTTTGTAGATGATAGAAATTTGATTTTACATATTAACCAAACCTTAGAATAAATAATAGGAAAACAAAACAATTAAAAAATAATAAAGATATTTATTTACAAGCCCTTGTATCAATTTTACACCACAACCCAATATCAATATTTTAATATAATATGTATTTCAATTACATATATCATATTTTATCTCTCGAAGAGATAATTTTTTATGAAAATAGAGGAAGTCTAGTATGTTCTGGACTATAATAAATATAATAAAATATGTAGGTAAATTATCATTGCAGCAGCTCAATACAAGACAAGGTCCACTATTTTTGAAAAAATTTTAAGATAAGTAAAAAAAAAGTCATATATATTATGTAGTCGCTACTTGATTTCACTTTCTGTCTTTTATCCCTCCCAAAAAAGTCTATCGAAATGCATTATCTCAACAGATATATTCACAAATGTGCACAATAACAATTGCAATGTTTATATCCCTTCCCAGTTCCCGCTACTCTTTCGCGCATTTTCAGGAACAAATTTATTATTTATAAAAGTCGAGGGCCACCTATTCATAATACGAAAAATCTTCTTACAATAAACACATGTTCAATATTATCTTATCTGTTGTAATGTGAAAAAAATATCAATCAGTATCCAAAACTTAACAATTATGAAACACATTACGATCATCACATTTATTTACTTAACCATTGCAACTATTTATATCAATAGTATAGAAGTCGTCACTAAATCAGGAAGGATAGCAGGAAAAGTTATTAAGGAAGAAAATGTGCAGTTTTATTCTTTTCAAGGAATTCCATATGCAACTCCGCCAATTGACGATTTACGTTTTAAGGTATTACTTTAAATTCTACTATTATTTATTTATATTCTTTTGAACTATGAGCTAGCAAGTTAGATGACAAATGTATATAGGGTCGAAGGCTAAGGTTAACTTAAAATGGAAAAGTGAATTTGATAAAATAATTTATATTATGAATACCATTATTAAACGGAAAGAGAAAAAGCCTTGAATTATTTATTTATGTGACATTAGAGTTTATTTTAAGGCTCCACAGCCAATTGCACCTTGGGACGGTGTTTTGAATGCAACCCATGAAGGTAATAAGTGCCATCAAAACATAAAAAATTCTCCCAATACACTCAATGAAGATTGTTTATACCTCAATGTGTATACACAGCTACAAAATAATACAAAAAGGCCGGTGATGTTTTGGATACATGGAGGAGAATTTTCATTCGGCTCTGGAAACTATGATAGTTTTGGCCCCGAGCTTTTAATCAAAGAAAATATTACTGTAGTAACTGTAAATTTCAGGTAATTTTCACATAGAATATTTGTTGTCAAAATGCAAGAAAGAGTAGCGGGAACTGGGAAGGGATATAAACATTGCAATTGTTATTGTGCACATTTGTGAATATATCTGTTGAGATAATGCATTGATAGACTTTTTGGGAGGGATAAAGCATGTGGAAAGTGAAATCAAGTAGCGACTACATAATATATATATAGCATTCTTTTTTTTTTTTTACTTATCTTAAAATTTTTCAAAAATAGTGGACCTTGTCTTGTATTGAGCTGCTTAAAGGATAATTTACCTACATATTTTATTATATTTATTATAGTCCAGAACATACTAGACTTCCTCTATTTTCATAAAAAATTATCTCTTCGAGAGATAAAATATGATATATGTAATTGAAATACATATTATATTAAAATATTGATATTGGGTTGTGGTGTAAAATTGATACAAGGGCTTGTAAATAAATATCTTTATTATTTTTTAATTGTTTTGTTTTCCTATTATTTATTCTAAGGTTTGGTTAATATGTAAAATCAAATTTCTATCATCTACAAAGATCATTTGGAAGAAAATTTTTCTCTGTTATTATAATTGCTTATTTATATAAATTTAATATTATAGCGTTTTATAATTATATACAATACATTTGGAACACGTTTATTTTTTTTACTTTATGACTAAGCTACACATTCCAAATTTGATATTTGTCAATGTTAATTAGATTTTCAATGTTCTATATAAAAAAAATTATTAACAAAATATGGTGATGATAATTTTTTTTTAAAAGAATTCAACATTTGTAACAATTTCACGTAGACGGTCATAAAAATCATTAGTGTATTGCTATCACTATATGCTATAAACACTTTGAAAAGTAAATTCACTCTTATTAAAAATGTGTACAAAAATACTTATGTAAATTAACAACTCTAAAAATGAATGAACACTTTCATGGAAATTCAATTCTTATTTTGTGATATGGGCAACATGACATCAAACTTATAGGTAACATCGCTTTTATATATTTTTTTTTGTACATACTTTATAACTTTTCGAATATGTCGACTAATCTATTCTTAAATCTATAGGAGTGCACCCTAAAATCCTATATTATCAAGTCAATTTTAAAAACATGAATACTTTGATTATCACCAATCATAGAAATCTCTTAAAAATAGAGCATGAATCGGAAAACATGGTCCAATTATATTATCCAAATATATTATTGACAAAGCTGTTCAAACCATTGGTAAATGATGAAAGGATACCTCCTCCGTCTTCTGAAGAAGGTGTTGGCCGAGCAACAAATTGAGGTGGTATTACAGGACGATAAAATGGACCTCCGTCAATTCTCTGTTAAAATATTATTTATTATTCAACAGCACATTTAACATAACTTGACTAATATCCCAATATTACACTGAATTCTATAAAAATATATTGTATTTATGTACAAAGCTGCATGCATTTCAGAAATACTATTTAATTATATACAACAACAAAAAAATTTCCTGCACCATAAATAATAATATAAAAATTACATGTTTTTATATCTGTGTACATACATTTTGAAGAAAATATAGTTTATTGTCATGAAAATATTGTATCTTTTTCCAGCTATTTGAACATTATAATTTCAGAAATAGCTCGTAAAATTTGTACAGTGAAAACATTTACTCACTAGTAATATGTATGAATTAGTTTAGAGAAATATATTTTGTAAATAAATTGTGTTAGTTATCTGGGAATATAATGGATGCGGGTGTGGTTTTTTGATTAAACTGCTTCCTTGTCGGTTGGTATGGTTTTCTTGGCCATGAAGGTTGTTTGACGAAAAAACCCTAAGAGAATAGGTACAGTAGTATAAAAACACAGAAAACAAACATGGTATGTGTTAGTATAGTATGGTTTAATTTTTTAATGTATGTAATAGAATGTACTGTAGATTATGGATAAATGGTGTGCTTTACCATTAACTCTTGACTGATCCCAAATTAAAAATCTGTTACTAATTTATGTTTCATTGAGTTGATATTGTTTATGTATTTTTTTTTAAATTTGTGAAAATTTGGACTAATTATTTTCAATGTTATTGAGCTCTACTTTATTGAAATAGCGGCAGAAGAATGATTAAGACAGAAATGCACTGCATTTGCATTTTATTTTGCAACTATGTATAATATGAAATTAAATGAATACATTGATTATTATCTCATTGGTTACTTGTAATGAATGTGAATATATAAATATTTTAAATGTATAAATTACGAAACTGATTCTAAAGCAAGCAGTGCATATTCTATGTCTATTAGCGACTGCTAATATATATTTGTTTAAAAAATATATTTTACTATTGTTATACAATTGACTTACTATTCATTCTCTTGATGTGTAATAAATACTAACTACTTAGAATTAAATCCAACACCTTTAAACCTTCATATAAATGTATAATTTGTGCATATCATTGTTAGTTGGATACCATCCACCATTTTTAAAATGATTTATTGAGTAATTTAGTATTTGTAATGGAATAATATTATTGTTCACTACTTTTGCAGATTGAAGTGTTACATTTGGGGTAAATGTGGGGGTGACTATCGACCACCATAAAGTCTACCTTTTTGGGTGAATCTCATCAGCATAAAACTCTTAAATGGATATTATATTTAAAATAATTTAATTATAAATAATTTGTACATTGACTGCATTTCATGCATATAAAGGAATATGCCGATCTTCAGCTTTGTGCTCGGGTGAGGTGATATTGAAAATATTGTAGTTTATTGTGTTTTAGCTTTTTGTGAAGTATTTGTAAAATTAAGTAGTGATAAAGATATGCTAACTTTACATTTAATTTTACATGCCCCCTTGGAGCAGTCTTTCAAGGATACTCATCAACACCTTCTCTCACACCCGACGATGATGTCTTCAAACACCTTTCAGTTTTATATTCCAAAAGCCATACCAAAATGTCAAGAGGCGTCTCCTGTAAACCGAGTTCACAAAATTTCCCTAATGGAATAACTAATGGTGCTGCCTGGTATCCTCTGACAGGTTAATTTTTGTTTTAATAACAATTATAACGTTATCGGTTGATTCTGTATTATTAATTGGAAATTTCTGTTACAGGAGGAATGCAAGATTATAATTATGTGTGGTATGGATGCATGGAAGTAACTTTAGAATTGTCTTGTTGCAAATTTCCTCCAGCTCATGAGCTTCCTAAATACTGGCAGGACAACAAAATGGTCAGTGATAATTGTGATAATAAATAATTGGATATATTTTCAAATATTTGGTGTTATAGGCACTCATTAAATATATAGCAGAGGCTCATCGCGGCGCTCATGGTTTTGTATTAGATGAGAATGGTAATCCCGTCGATAAAGCTTCACTTAAAATAAAAGGACGTGATGTTGGATTCCAAACTACCAAGTATGGTGAATTTTGGAGAATATTATTACCAGGAATGTACAAACTTGAGGTATTATATCCTTTAATAAATCATTCAAATGTTATTTCCTTATTAAATTATTTAAATATAATATCCATTTAGGTTTATGCTGATGGATTCATACCAAAAGAATTAGACTTTATGGTGGTCGATAGTCACCCCACATTACTGAATGTAACACTTCAATCTGCAAAAGTAAGTGAACAATAATATTATTCCATTACAATATAAATTACTCAATAAATCATTTAAAAATGGTGGATGGTATCCAATAACAATGATATGCACAAATTATACATTTATATGAAGGTTTAAGGTGTTGGATTTAATTCTAAGTAGTTAGTATTTATTACACATCAGAGAATGAATAGTAGTCAATTGTATAACAATGGTAAAATATATTTTTTTAATAAATATATATTAGCGGCAGTCGCTAATAGACATAGAATATGCACTGCTTGCTTTAGAATCAGTTTCGTAATTTATACATTTAAAATATTTATATATTCACATTCATTACAAGTAACCAATGAGATAATAATCAATGTATTCATTTAATTTCATATTATACATAGTTGCAAAATAAAATGCAAATGCAGTGCATTTCTGTCTTAATCATTCTTCTGCCGCTATTTCAATAAAGTAGAGCTCAATAACATTGAAAATAATTAGTCCAAATTTTCACAAATTTAAAAAAAAATACCATCAACAATATCAACTCAATGAAACATAAATTAGTAACAGATTTTTAATTTGGGATCAGTCAAAAGGTTAATGGTAAAAACTTACACTGTTATCCATAATCTACAGTACATTCTATTACATACATTAAAATTAAACCATACTATACTAACACATACCATGTTTGTTTTCTGTGTTTTTATACTACTGTACCTATTCTCTTAGGGTTTTTTCGTCAAACAACCTTCATGGCCAAGAAAACCATACCAACCGACAAGGAAGCAGTTTAATCAAAAAACCACACCCGCATCCATTATATTCCCAGATAACTAACACAATTTATTTACAAAATATATTTCTCTAAACTAATTCATACATATTACTAGTGAGTAAATGTTTTCACTGTACAAATTGTACGAGCTATTTCTGAAATTATAATGTTCAAATAGTTGGAAAAAGATACAATATTTTCATGACAATAAACTATATTTTCTTCACAATGTATGTACACAGATATAAAAACATGTAATTTTTATATTATTATTTATGGTGCAGGAAATTTTTTTGTTGTTGTATATAAATAAATAGTATTTCTGAAATGCATGCAGCTTTGTACATAAATACAATATATTTTTATAGAATTCAGTGTAATATTGGGATATTAGTCAAGTTATGTTAAATGTGCTGTTGAATAATAAATAATATTTTAACAGAGAATTGACGGAGGTCCATTTTATCGTCCTGTAATACCACCTCAATTTGTTGCTCGGCCAACACCTTCTTCAGAAGACGGAGGAGGTATCCTTTCATCATTTACCAATGGTTTGAACAGCTTTGTCAATAATATATTTGGATAATATAATTGGACCATGTTTTCCGATTCATGCTCTATTTTTAAGAGATTTCTATGATTGGTGATAATCAAAGTATTCATGTTTTTAAAATTGACTTGATAATATAGGATTTTAGGGTGCACTCCTATAGATTTAAGAATAGATTAGTCGACATATTCGAAAAGTTATAAAGTATGTACAAAAAAAAATATATAAAAGCGATGTTACCTATAAGTTTGATGTCATGTTGCCCATATCACAAAATAAGAATTGAATTTCCATGAAAGTGTTCATTCATTTTTAGAGTTGTTAATTTACATAAGTATTTTTGTACACATTTTTAATAAGAGTGAATTTACTTTTCAAAGTGTTTATAGCATATAGTGATAGCAATACACTAATGAACTTATGATTTTTATGACCGTCCACGTGAAATTGTTACAAATGTTGAATTCTTTTAAAAAAAAATTATCATCACCATATTTTGTTAATAATTTTTTTTATATAGAACATTGTTGTATCTTATGAAAATCTAATTAACATTGACAAATATCAAATTTGGAATGTGTAGCTTAGTCATAAAGTAAAAAAAATAAACGTGTTCCAAATGTATTGTATATAATTATAAAACGCTATAATATTAAATTTATATAAATAAGCAATTATAATAACAGAGAAAAATTTTCTTCCAAATGATCTTTGTAGATGATAGAAATTTGATTTTACATATTAACCAAACCTTAGAATAAATAATAGGAAAACAAAACAATTAAAAAATAATAAAGATATTTATTTACAAGCCCTTGTATCAATTTTACACCACAACCCAATATCAATATTTTAATATAATATGTATTTCAATTACATATATCATATTTTATCTCTCGAAGAGATAATTTTTTATGAAAATAGAGGAAGTCTAGTATGTTCTGGACTATAATAAATATAATAAAATATGTAGGTAAATCATCATTGCAGCAGCTCAATACAAGACAAGGTCCACTATTTTTGAAAAAATTTTAAGATAAGTAAAAAAAAAGTCATATATATTATGTAGTCGCTACTTGATTTCACTTTCTGTCTTTTATCCCTACCAAAAAAGTCTATCGAAATACATTATCTCAACAGATATATTCACAAATGTGCACAATAACAATCGCAATGTTTATATCCCTTCCCAGTTCCGGCTACTCTTTCGCGCATTTTCAGGAACAAATTTATTATTTATGAAAGTCGAGGGCCACCTATTCATAATACGAAAAATCTTCTTACAATAAACACATGTTCAATATTATCTTATCTGTTGTAATGTGAAAAAAATATCAATCAGTATCCAAAACTTAACAATTATGAAACACATTACGATCATCACATTTATTTACTTAACCATTGCAACTATTTATATCAATAGTATAGAAGTCGTCACTAAATCAGGAAGGATAGCAGGAAAAGTTATAAAGGAAGAAAATGTGCAGTTTTATTCTTTTCAAGGAATTCCATATGCAACTCCGCCAATTGACGATTTACGTTTTAAGGTATTACTTTAAATTCTACTATTATTTATTTATATTCTTTTGAACTATGAGCTAGCAAGTTAGATGACAAATGTATATAGGGTTTCGGCTAAGGTTAACTTAAAATGGAAAAGTGAATTTGATAAAACAATTTATATTATGAATACCATTATTAAACGGAAAGAGAAAAAGCCTTGAATTATTTATTTATGTGACATTAGAGTTTATTTTAAGGCTCCACAGCCAATTGCACCTTGGGACGGTGTTTTGAATGCAACCCATGAAGGTAATAAGTGCCATCAAAACATAAAAAATTCTCCCAATACACTCAATGAAGATTGTTTATACCTCAATGTGTATACACAGCTACAAAATAATACAAAAAGGCCAGTGATGTTTTGGATACACGGAGGAGAATTTTCATTCGGCTCTGGAAACTATGATAGTTTTGGCCCCGAGCTTTTAATCAAAGAAAATATTACTGTAGTAACTGTAAATTTCAGGTAATTTTCACATAAAATATTTGTTGTCAAAATGCATAAAACATTATAATTTCATAGATTAGGCCCGTTTGGATTTTTATGCACTTCAACGCAAGACGTTTCATGCAATGCTGGATTAAAAGATGTTGTTTTGGCATTAAAATGGATCAAGGATAACATACATGCTTTTAATGGGGATGAAAACAATATTTGTATCGCTGGAGAAAGTTCTGGCGGAGCAATGATACATTATTTAACATTGAGTGAAATGACAAAAGATCTTATAAATAAAGCATTTATATCAAGTGGGTCGGCAATTGGATATAGATTTTTAAATAAACATTGTGAAGATGCTGCTTTTACGTTATCTAAAATAATGGGATTTTCTTCTTATAATATAAGTGATGTGGTGAATTTTTTAAAAAGAAGCGATCCTACACAGATAACAGAAGCAACAAATATAATCCGAAATTCAGGAAAACAAGGAGCCACAATTCATCAACCTTTTGTGCCTTGTATAGAGAAATTTAACACCGGTGATGACATATTCTTAAGTGAATCACCCATAAATCTTATTAAAAAAGGAAAAGTTCAAAATATTCCCATTATGACAGGATTCAATACAGATGAGGGAATTAAAATGTTACCTATATTACATCAAAATATCAGTTTGCTTGATGAAATAGATGACGACTTTCAAAGAGTAGTTCCATCTGATTTGGATCTCGAAGATGACAGTGAGGAGAAAATTGTGTTAGGAGAAAAAATTAAAGAGTTTTATTTTGGCAACAGATCATTAAATAATGAAACATTGCAAAACTATTTAGACTTAATTGGTGACTCAATGTTCAAACATTCTATTGATTATTGGATAACACTGATTTCTAAATATCCCAATAGACAACCTATTTATTATTATGAATTTGACTTTGATGGGGATTTCAACACATTCAAGATACAAAATAAACTACAGTATCCAGGAACAAGTCATGGAGACGATTTAGGATACTACTGGATATCTAATGATACAAGAACAATAAATGTTACTGAAGATAGTATTTCTCACAACGTGAGGCATATTTTTGTGAAATTGCTCACAAATTTTATGACATTCGGGTAATTTAATATATTTCAAATATTTGGATATATGCATGTATTTAATTATTTGCTTTATTATTATAGAAACCCAACACCATCAATCCAACCACCATTAGAAACAATTTGGAGTCCTGTCTCATGGCCTAAAAACAATTACTTGTTAATTAAGAATAATTTAATAATGAAAACATTTCCATATAAAGAAAGAATGAATTTTTGGAAGAACATTTACAATGATAAGGTTAAAAAATGAAGAGTTATTACTTTTTTTATTATGATTTATTAAGTATTAACTTTCTGCGACAACAACATCTCTAGCAATTTGAAATGAAGCAATCAATGAAGACAGCTGAATATCTTCTGAACTTCCTGCTGCCAATCTTTGTTCCATATCACTCAATTTTATTAGTAAGCTTATAGTGACCTCCGCTGGTAATTCAGCTACAAAAAGAAATAGTTTATGTTTATGTAAATTCTGCCAATAAAACAATGATTACTCACTTCTATGAATGAAGCTGTGAACTTCAGTCAGAATATCACATAGAGACAGTCCTTTGGCTATTGTGATTTCTTTGATTTCTGATAGATTGTTAAGGTATATAGAATTGAAATTGTAAAAAATATTTTGCATTATTCAATATAAATATAATGATATGACAATATTAGATAAAAGCAATTTTAAAATTAGTATGTAAAAAGGATACTATTATAACAAGATCCAAAGTCATTCTCGTTCAGTAGCCAGTTCATAATGTTTGTAATATCTATGCGAAGAGGATGACCAACGCAAGTGTAGACATTATCTTCTGTGACATTTTTATATGCCAACCATGTGCTTTGGAGTGTATTAATTACTTTTCTCATATCACCTCCAGATAAATCCATTAGAGCTTTTAAGCCATCTTCAGAGACTGTTAGTCTAAAAGTAAAAAAAATAAATATTAAATTATCATATGTTGTTTAGTATTTTATGGCTTTCTTCAGTACTCACTGTTCCTTATCAATTATTGTACGAATTCTTGGTATGACCTGGTTTGGTTGCAAAGGAGCAAAACGAAATCTGGTACATCTTGACTGCAGAGCTGGTATGATTTTGCTCAAATAATTGCAAATTATACAAAACCTGACATTTTCTGTGTATTTTTCAACAACTGTAACAAAATATTATACACTTAAAGTAAAAAACTCAATATGTATACTTGTCATTATTGATTTTAACAACATAAATTAATTAAAATACTATTTGTGATTTAAATACTTTTATTGATTAAAAATAAGCTAAAAACTAAAATTACACTCATGTAATTCACACAGCCATGTATAGAGGAAAAGAGTTGAGGAATGAAGATTTCGATGAAGAATTACATGTGTATATTATTTTAATTTTACTTAAATGTTGATGAGAAAATGCACTTTATTTCATAGTTCTGTTTGTATTTATTGCAAAGAACAAACTGCGGAAGACGCCTTTATACGAATCTCCCGTATCGACTTTCTGTTTCTTTTTTTGATCAATTCTTTCTCGTCTGCAGCAATTTTATCACTAGATTTTTTATTTTTAACTTTGCCATCTGGTATATTCTGTTGTGCATTTGTGGAAATTTGAAGTTTTTTCTCTGGCTGAGGATTCTTAATTGTAGAACCAAGTTCAGCTCGAACAATCGACGAGTTGAAGATAGATTTGTTGATGGGCATTCCCAAAATTCGACAAGTTAGACTAATAATAGCAGCATTAACCTGTAAAATCATATATGATATAAAGACTTTAATTGAGATACATCACACTTTTTACTATTTAACTACATTTATTATTTAAATGTGAAAAAAAAAAATATAAAAGATACAGTCAAACAATATATAAAATAATAATCAGTAATAATGCTAATGAATTACATTTTCTCCTGTGCGAGCAGACCCTGTGAAACTGATAAGAGAGTTTTCTTGTCCGAAAGTCTGAGCAAAAGCAATACGGACAGATCTTTGATGCTCCATGTCGCATTTATTGCCAAACATGGCCAACAAAGGCTGTGTTTCGGATTCTTTGAATATTTCATTGATAGTATTTAACCAGGCCGTTAAACGTTCAAAACTTAGGAAATTGGTAATATCATACATTATTATGATTATCTGAAAAAAAAAACATTTATAATTAGTATGATAATATTGTATTGTTTTAGTAGAGGAATTAAATACTCACATCAGATGCATAAAGATAGTTGTTGAGCATGGGGGTGTTCAATGTGCTCCCGCCTATATCACACAGTTTCAGGGGCACGCGAGGATGTCGGGGATGAACAGGACAGTCGCCCAGTAATATCTCCGCCCCCTGCGTTGGAGCCAACACCCCATTGCACTGGAGTCCTAGGTAACGCGAGCATAACATACTCTAAAACATTCAAAATAACACTTTCCACTAAGAAAAATTCATCACTAAAAAATAAATCACGCATTTTCTAGAATAAAAATAAATAATTTAAAATGCACGTGCAAAATTAGCATCGATCAATTAGCAAGTATATCACACGTCTAAGTCGTGTAAATTTTATACTAGAAAAGAGTGTCATTTTCACAACAGCCAGTCACGTACGCGACAATAAAGTTCACAAAAAAAAAACGAGAACTGGTCTTTCCTGAAGCAATAATAGATATAAATATTCAACATGGATATTATTGCAAGGCCGAATATTCGGAATTGTGCAACGCGATTGCGTATTTTAAAAATGAATAGTTAATTTCGATATTATAAAAATTCGTTAATTTGAAGAAATTCATTTGATGATAATAATAACTAAAGTTAATTTGTAATAGTGGAAAAATGATTTTGCTTACTTTTCCTGTGGACGATTCGCCAACCAGCGAAATTTTAACTTGTCTCTCCACAGTAGCATCTTCTTCCGAATCAGACATTGTCCGTCATACTTGATCACCTTCTCCAAACTCATTTAATATAACAATATTATTGGGGCAAACAAAAGCCGATGTTCCCTCGGGAAAGATCGAAGCGCGACTGAGGGGCGAACTACAGAATGACCACGACACCTTTGACCATACAAACACCAACTTCTCTTCACCTGCACATTTCTTTCGCCTAGCTATGGTCACTTCGGTAAATATCAAACTGTGATGACGAAAAAATACAGCCTTAAAAAACAACTAAATGAAATCCATCCTCAGTTATTGCGAAACTGGTGAAACATTGTATTCAGTTTATATATTGATAATTTCCCCAAAATAGCTAAACTAAATCAACATCGCCTTTATCAAGGAAATATATATGAATAGTTGAAAAGCATTATTTTATCCTTTCAAAAATATGATTCATTTTACAGTTGATTTCTCAATATATCGGAAATCACCTTTTTTATTATTTAAAATCAGTATAAAATAATATCAAACATTTTATTAAATAGGGATCCATTGAATATTTTTACACATATTCTTTAACTTATCGTACCTAATTTTGTTTATTATGTTTCTAGAGTAAATATCAAACTTTAGACACAGGCAGGGTCGTACGAACTTACTGCAAGCGTACACATACTGTGGTCATGGGTTCAAATCCCGCTCAGATCATTTTTTTAAAATTGATTTGATCGGTAATTACGACTGGGAGATCGGAAATAATATTAATAAAATCCCGATCGATCGTCTTGAACCAGGTTTACTCTGATTTCCTGGATTGTAAGGTAAATACTGAGGTGATTATTAAGTCGAACAGAGCCGCTCTGTCGGTGATCTTAATTAGTAATAGTTAAGATCACCGACAGACAATTAACACGTTGTCGTATCTAAAAAAAACCCTCTCAAAAAATCTCCATCAGAGATGTTGGTTCTCTGGTATTCCAGAGAACTGTTTTCTCCTAATAAAATAATCATAATCCAAAAAAAATATTCTCGTAGATTAAAAATAGCTCTGGCAGTGATTACACAAGAAAAAGTATATTTTTAGTTCGCCCGTGTATAACTTTGTTAGAAATAGAACCTTTGCCCAATCAAAGCTTATTTATGAGTCTGATTCGACTTTGAGGGTAGTTATTAATATTTATTTAAAAGTTATTAATAGATTTGAGCGTCGTCGTTTTTGTATTGTACAACATGTTGCTTGAATTTAGCCCGAGGGGATAAAATAGGAAGGTTGTAGTGGATTATTAGTACACAGTTTGTAGAATTAGGTCAACATGGCCTTAATAATGTTAAACGGAAGTACGAATAAATTAACCAAATTACACTATTTTCTGCCAGAATTAACAATACAACTTAACGACACTCTTATTTGTAAGATAAGGTGATGTACATAAAAAAGTCAATATTCAAGTATTTACTTTAATATAATATAATTAAAAAAAAAAAATATTTTACAATCTATAAAGGTCTAATCTGGTCGACCTTGTCTAATACCGGAATACTAATTAGTCGATATATTCGATTTGAAAACGATGAATATATAAAAACGTGTTGCTGATATCATAGAAAATTTATTTATAATAAGCATTTGCTGGAAATAAAAAAAAACATAATTGCTATTTTTTATCTTATATCTTAAAAAGTGACTAATCAAATATGAAACAAGAAGTATAAACATGCGTAGTTTTCTTAGGGCGTTTATTAAAATCCAGGGCAACATTATGAGACTATTTTATTATTATAAGGTTATATTTTTCGAATCATTATTATTTCTGTATGATAACCGTGAAAGGAGAGTAATTAATATGCATTATTTTAGTTGATATTCGAATGTACTTTCTGACACAATAGTGTGAATGAACTTGAAAACAAGGTTATATTAGATCAGCAGACAAGATATAATAATAATGAACGAGTCTAATTTCGTACACCAGACATGTTATGCCACTTTTCAATAATATTAAAATACTCTACCATCGAGCTATTCGTACAATTGATAAAATATTAGCAATGCGGCGGCGATATTTCATATAAACGCAAATCTCCATTTTGGCCGCGAACCAAATGGAACGAGTACACTTCTGCCAAAATACATTATAAAGAAGAAAATTGCCACCGCTCCATATTTTACATATAAAGAGAACATTGACTTAACTACACAAGTCATTTGCATAACGAAATATCCTACCATGACTCACGTGTTGATTTGTGACGCAAGCGGATTGATTGTAATCGACAATATTGATTTCAGTTTTCCAATGTCGTATGGGTTTTATTCTCAACACGTTGACTATCACTCTATATTATATATTATTTATGTAAATTATATTATAATTGGCCAAAACGCGAGAGCCTCTTAAAGTTTCATTCACCGGTCGCGTGTCTTCACACCATAAGGGAACGCGTTCACTTTTCTGGATATGATTTTTTCCTCTTCAAAAATCAATAACTGAATAAATATGTCAGAGTCACGACGCGTTCGCTAGTTTATGAATGTATTTATATAATTAAATACAAAAAAAATGTCTACATTGAATTTTATCTACCAAAGTTTATATTTTCTAGAGTTCTTTTCCTTGTTTCTTAGGTTTAGTGTAAAAGTTTAGATACGCGCAGATAAGAGTAATATCGAAATGTATATTATAGTTTTGCGGTGTGACCAATCATGAAATTTGCTCTACAACAATAAGAAACAAAGATCAGTTGATTGTTGAACGGGTCAAGTAGCTAATTTAATAATAAAACGCAAATCGTTTTATAATTATCATTATAAATTTTTTATACACTATATTATTACTCATTGTGCAATAAAAACCGATGTTTTTTTAACTTATAATTTATATTACATTTATAACAAAATTGCACTTATAATCAGCGTTATATTATATTCTAAATAAAAACATTATTTAAATTGTGATTTCTCATTGATATCATAGGTTGACCGAAAAAGTTTAAAAGTCTACGCTGTGCTTTTTCATATACATTTGTATGCATGTGAATTGCTTGGATCGACACCGCCGATATTAGAAGGACGGACAAGTGGATGATAAATATCAAGATGGCGGACCAAGCAGATGAGTCTGAATGAGACAATTTGTGTTGCCTATCGCATTCTTATCGGCGGTAACGCTTGGATTCATAATTTACTCTATTCACTTATCTAAAAGTGATCTGATGCTTGTGAATTTGAGTAGAGTAATTTTTTTTTCTAGTAAGGTATATTACACGATACGTTACTACGATATTTAAACAATAAATATAAGAAAATGTGATGTTGAAAATGAAAGACACGCATTCATTGAATGTCGGCGACGTGAAACACAAAATATTCGACAAACTAATAATGTCTGACAGAAATTTATACACACAACTTAGTTAGGTTGTCAAGTAAAATTGTCATCTAAGGAAATTGTATATTAGTATCGATCAGAAAACAATAATAGCGGGTAATAATATATGGGTGTGGCTTAAGTGGGTCAGGCCAGGTTAAACAACGACCTTGGTGAAAATGACGATCGTGCATAAAACATGGCTTTTAATTCACGCGGTCACCGCGGAAAAACATTTTCCCACTTTTTCCACAATCGACAAACACACATTATCGATCCATCACCAAGGAAACCTTCAACCAAAACAATCGAAACAAAGTAAACCATCACAATGACCAACAACAAAATCAACCCCACCTGTGGTAGAGACAATCAACTTAAATATCAAATAAATATTATGAAACAGTAAAACATTCATTATAATTTAATTTTATTGGATTGCAAGTATCCAATTACTAAAAATAATAGATGATAAAATACGCAATTCTAATAAATTACCAGATTAATGCAGCGTTAGATTTTCCATTAGAAACAACGCCTTTTATCATTTAATTGGCTAAAAAATAGGTAAATTAATATATCATGAAAAAATTGCCACCAGAAGCATAACGAGGAGTTCTAGTTTATAGGTAAAAATTTGGTGCATTTCCATTATTCCATGCTATTAATAATACAGAATATAATTTAAATATATTCATTTTCTAAATTGAGAAACCATCCCATATGTTTCACAAAATTTTAACATTACTTAAAGATTGATTTGTATCCTATTTGGATTGTTTAAGAGATACATACATACATACACCATTAATAATTATAATAACTATATGTACACAAGTGATGTAATATAATATTTTATATGTATGTAGATTTTTATGAAATATTAACATGTCAACAAGTGATTATATTATAAACTTTTCAATCTACACATGCAAACATAAAAAAATCACAACACTCAACAGAAAATGAAAAAGTTTTTGTATTTTTTTTTTAACAAATTTCACAGTAAAAATTCATGTTTATGAAAGATGTTTGTAATAAGCTAATATCTAAATATAAATCAAATTAAAAATGAATAAGTATATGGACATAATATTCTTTGTATGAAATTATGTTAAAAGTCCATACTTATAACCAAAAAGGAGGAATAGGGATAGACATTTGGTTTTATATTGAATTAGTCTAACTAGGAGACTATTTCAATATAAAACCAAATGTCTAATAAATAATTTTGTCTTTCCAAATTGGTAGTCAATAAAAATTTGAAGTATTGCCACCAATTGGGTAAGTTAATGTAGTTGCCATTAAAATGTTAATAGATTACATTCAAAATCTTATGAATAGTCAATTATCTTGAGGCCAGGGAAATAAAATCCTATAATTGAAAATATGATACTTACTTCGACGTAGGGCATTCTGGGCATCATTGGTCATGGCATCGGCTTCATCGAGGATAATCAACTTGAATCCAGCTTTGAAAATTGTTTTGGTTGAAGCAAAATTAAGAATAACTCCACGAACTATGTTAATACCACGATCATCAGATGCATTCAACTCCAATACCTGTTGATTTGTACTATTATTATAGTAAATTCATTTTTCATACTGAAATTACCAAGTAATATGACTAACCATAGAATTAAACTGTTGTGGAGTATACAATTGTCTGGCACACGCCAGAATCGTAGAAGTCTTTCCAGTACCTGGTGGGCCATAGAAAAGCAGATGGGGAAGTTGATCTTCCTTGATGAATTTATTGACTAAAAGCAAACATTATTATTATTACCATAGATAATACGTATCCCCCTTATTATAAGTGACTTACTTGTGTTGATTATATCTTCGTGAGAAACCAAGTCGTCCAATGTTTGTGGACGGTACTTTTCGACCCTGTAAAAGGTATACAAAAAAATATCTCAACTGTAAAACAGAAGGTTTTATACAGTAATAATACACACCATGGTAAATTAGGGTTGGTTCCAAGAGTCATTTTGATTAAGCCGGTATAAATTCTGTTGACAGTTGACAATTATTATGGCGCCAAATGTTTTCCACTTGATTTTGGTATTCATAAATAACTCTGTATACATGCATTACAACAAATTGTAAAAATAAGAAGATCTCTTACAATTTGTCTGTTAAATATTAATATTGAGTAAATTTATATTAAATACAAGACTGCTATAGTATTACCCAATGAGAAACTAGCGATAGGTTTGTTGTTTGCACGATAGAATGTGAATTATTTATTAATGTGTTACCTTTCCTCGCATGCTTACAGTTTTTTTTATTTTTTTAATCAATCAATTATTTATATCGTTCGATTCATGCGACAGCAGAAACGTAATGAATGTAATGATACATTTTCCCATTTGAAAATGGCGGTTGGATTTAAAACAGTGTTGAAAGATTATCTTCTGAACTCTTCTTTTGCTGGATTAAAATTTATAGTGGAAGATGATAGACACTGGACAGAAAGGTCGTAGTAATAACATTAATAATAATAAGACGATCATTAAAACATATTTTTTATACCAATTTATGTAGATTTTTTTGGTTTGCATGTGTTATAATGTCATGGTATGGATCAGGATTACTTATATTAGCATCATGGGATGCATTTCAAAATAATGCAATATCGTTTGTAATGGAAACAACTTACAAAGATTGGGATACACATTTTCCAGCTATTGCAGTGTGTGAAAATGATAATTTGGATAGAGTATATGAGGCTTCGGACAGGTATTTTATTTTTATATATTTTCAAACTATTTTTATTTGCACATTTATTTTATACAGATTATGGACTCCTGATCATGAAATCGATCTCGAAGAAGTATTAAAAGAATTAGCTTACTTTCGCGGATTAACATATTATACGCTTCAAGTATGCACCAAATCAGATGCTAATCCATTGTGCCCCATAAGTAATTTTACATTTTATGCTCTGTCTGTAAGAAGTAGTTGTGAACAATCACTGAGTAATTGTCAATATAATGGAGAGGAGTTTGATTGCTGTAAACAATTTCTGCCAATAGAAACGGATATCGGAAGATGTTTCATTGTGAACTCGATTCAAACAAGGTTACACGAGACAACAATTTAGATTTTATGTATTTACAAAAATATATATTTTTTATATTTTCTAGAATACCAAAGTGGATCAAAAAATTTCCTATGATAAGTAATAAAAAAAATGGACCCGGAGTGTTAACAATGGATGTTCTTATACCAGCGACTGTAACTATTCAAGAGCACTATATCATTTTCCAAGTTACATATGTATTGAAATTTATTACAGATATACACATTGGGAGAAGAAGAAGTTCCAACATTAACAACAACTCAATCAGAATACTTTTCTGTCTCTGATGGAGTATATCACACGTATGAATATTTGAGCAGTCTCTTACATGAAATGAATTCATTTCTATCCAATGATTCTTCCAGGCGTCACCTGACTGTACGTAATATTGAAAATGATCCAAATGCAAGAGAAACAACACCAATACAAAGAAACTGTAGATATGTAGATGAAAACATTTTGGAAGTCTATCCATTTTATTCATACAGTGCATGCACTGTACAATGTAGAAAAAATGCACAAAAAAAACTGTGTAATTGCAGTGACCATTTCATGCCACATACAGGTGTGTTTTATTGCATTTTGTAATATACAAATAAAACAAAAGATTTTAATGTATAAATTTTATCAAACCTACACCAATATGAAATTGTTTAATAATCTTTAGTTTTGCATTGTTTTAGAAGAGGAAGATAAATGTGGGATGTCTGGTCTAGTGTGTCTTAATTCTTTTTATGCAGAACTTTCTGTTATGAGACCATCTTGGGCAAAAAGAGCTGGGCTTGTGTGTGATTGTCCTCCATCATGTACTGAAGTCGATCTTAGTGTCATCAAAGATGATAAAATCGAGTAAATATCAATATAACAATTGAAGTAAATTTTTTTTATTAATAATATTAGTAAGAAATGATATGTGGTTGTAGTGGATATGCAGAAGTATCAAAAGTTGAAATAAAACTTGAATACCTAGCTTCAGAACGCTTCAAAAGAAATGTTGTCAGGAGTCGATTGGATTTAGTCGGTAAATATCGATGATATATTATGTAAATAATATCTTTAAAACCTTAATTAATTTTAGTATCAACTGGAGGAACAACAGGATTATTTGTGGGGGCTAGCCTATTAAGTTTTATTGAATTATTCTATTATTTGATTGTCAGGTATTATGGGACTATTTACATTGAAAAGCAAAAATACAAAAGAAATTCTAGTAAACACAAAAAGGATGAAAATCTAGAAATATACATAATACCAAATAATAATTTACCCATCATTAATATTAAAAGAACAAGAAGTTCACTTCATAAATGATTACTTGAAATTATAAGAAATTAAAAAATAGCCCAATCTTTAAACAAACTTAGTTTTTATTTGATAAAATGATTAGTTCTTGGAGAAGCTCAGTCATCCGTTTTTTATAAAATTCGTCTTCTTTGAATGCTCTGAGACATATTTTATATTTATCTCCAACAGTTAAATCATGACATCCAGATGCCGAGCTCAATATATCAGTGGATATAGATGACGGCAGATATATGATTGTTCCGAAGAGACAAGCTTCGACTATTCCCATTTTTTTATAGTATAAACAACTTTTTAAGAAGTCGTCTATGTGTAATATATCCTCAATAACAAATGAATACTTTGAAAGAATTTCAGAAAAGCACTTATAGTATTCATGACACAATTCATCAATATGATTATTTCTTTTCTCATTAGTCATGACCAATGTTATCATACAAATCAAATCTAAAGCACAAGGCGCATATCGGGCTAATTGAAAATCAATTAAAATACAATTGTCAATAGAGTTATTGTTGTTATAGCTATACATCAAATTGTTGGCCCATAAATCTCCATGCGATAACACATTTAATGAATTTTCCGAGTTCGTAACAGTTTCAATTGTATCAACAATAAAGGATTTAAGTTGTGATTTGCGTATATCACATCCCATTTCTCGACAAAGATATTCAAGCGCTTCTATTGAACAGTACAACCATTTTTTTCTGGTATCATTGACTGCATAACTCACTTCTTTTACAGCAAATGGATAGCGTCCGGGAATTTTTATTTTATAAACTTTTTCCCAGATGATAGAAGCTGCGTGGAATCGAGCAAGAGATTTTACAGCCGATTTAGCATGAGCTAAATCTAATATTCCTCTATTCCCAGCAACAGAATACATTTTTTTTGATAAATCTTCGAACACCAATACATTGTCTTTGACTAGATGACAAATCGGTGACCATTGGTCGCATTTGAAATTGGTGATGTTTTGCAATTCTTTGAAGATTCCTCGAAAAATAAATGCTTCTTTTTTGAAAGCACCGATTTCTTCAACATATTTAGCATGCATATCAACCTTTGGTGTGGTTTTCACAAAAAACGTCATAGATCTTATGACCTGTCCATTTTGTATAATCACAGTTAGTCGAAAATGATTTCCCAAGAATCCTACCGAGTCCTCGGTAAAATTCTCTATTTTGTAAGATATCAAAGTCTCATCTGCTTCTATCAAAGGCTTGACAAAATCACACAAGTCACTTGTATTTAAGTTAATATCGTCCAAAGTGTAGAACATATTGGAACAAACTATTTTCAACTACTTCGCTCAGTTACTCAATGATATTTGAAATTGTTAAAGCCATTATACCTGTTGTTAACCTGATTTAAGCCATGTGCTAACATGCTTCCATCATAATTCATTTGATATACAATCGTAAATAGTGGGCAATATTTTGTAAGAGATATGGTTGACTTGACAGTAAAAAGATGATATCTAAACTCTGCATAATTAATTTATTAATAATATTGTTTATGAAAATCAAACGCAAATTATAAATCAAGTTTAAAAACAAAGAAAATTTAATATTTATTGATACTGTCACTGCAAACCAATAAAATTTCTCACAAATTATAAACCAAAATAATAATTACAAAACAAATAATGTTTTCATAAACGACAAACATATAAAACTCAACAGTATTGACAGTTTGAAACCCAATAGTGATAACCTTTCTGGACTTGTGGGAAGGCTAATTTCATATCCTAACTCTGGAATGGTTAACCCTAAAATGAACCAATAAATAACGACTTTAGAATGTGTTTTTACGAAGCCGTAAAAATAATTGTGTTCAACAAGTGTTTTATTATGTTCACATCGTAAAAAAAAGTAACCCATAGTTACAAGTTATTATTTAATGATTTTATTTAAAAGAATATTTAATTGTCATTACAAAAATTATAACAGTATTATCAACTCTCACCATCGCCTAGCAATAACTCATTAACCCAACTTAAGGGTTCATTTTCAAGTCTTCTCAGTGATACACTTTTATATTTCTTTTCACTATTGAAATCTTCATCAATATCCATTTCATCTCGATCACCTTCAGTTGTTTCATCTTTTATGGGGTTCAAAAAGGCCGATGAAGTAGTTCCAGAGAGAGCCCGGAGAACAGAGCCACAGATATTCTTCAAACTAGGTTGAGTATGGGACGGGGCGGTGAGTAACAACTGAAACGAAAAAAAAATCGTTTTATGAATTTGCAAATTGAACAATAATTTATAATCATACACTCAATTATGTCGGTTCAAGATCAATTGCATCCTTTTTGAGACCGAATTAAAATAGATCATGGGCAAAATGTCTCCAACAACTTTTGTCAACATGACCTTCAAAACATTATGCGTTGTAAATATACATATATAATTTTAATATAATATATACTATCTGTATTGATTTATATGATGTTGACATTTATAAAAAAATAATTATAGGATATTTTTAATCTTTCAATTTTCGCAATACAGTAAAACCTCGATATACGATCTTAATTCGTTTAAAATTCTTAAACGTATACCAAACGTAGTGAAAATGACGAATTCGTTCCCAGGAAAAAAAAATTGTAAGTCTTTCTTTTACAAATCTATCCCGTTCCCGCATAGAGTGCATTGAAATGAGAAAAACGGCCGTATTTGATATAATAGTGTGTTAGTAAGTTATAGTATTGGTGCGTATACGAATAGACTAGAGCTTGCTAGTGTTGATGTACATATATTATGCATACGCACCGCACGCACACACTCTCATTACAATATTATATGGAAAAGATGCGAAAGAAACATTAGTATGACACGCGCTTATTCATAATTTCGTCTATATTAAGCAATAATATAGATTATTTTAGTTTGTTTGCATTTTGAAGCGAAGTGAAGATAGTTACAATTGTAATTGCGTATTTAGATGTTATAATCCGATGATTTATATCGTTTTAATAGATATTATGTAAACACTCAAGGATAATCAGGTTTTGATTATTCCCTCTGTAAATAGTTCATTGTGATTGACTGGATGAGTTGAGGAGAATTTATTACGCAATCGAATGACCTCTATGGGGCTTTAAGACACTGGAAATTTTCCTAAACATTTTGATAAAAATATACATAAAAACTGCTCGTCAAACTCGTAAGTAAAATATAAATTGGCGACGTTATTAACCATCAAGCATTGTTTGTTAAAGTACATATAATTGTATTTAAGTGGTGGTTATTTTACGCAATGGTCGGTGGTGTTTCGTGTGAAGTCAAATGGCGTTTGACCCAAAAGTGCATATTATGATGGCCTTCTTTACTTGGAATATGGCAGAAGTAACAACATAATGGAGTGAAGCATCCTCCAAGATAAGAAAGTTCCAGGTTGACGACCGCTGCAGACGCCAGGGATGACACCATTAAACTCATCATTCAAATTATTAAATGCCAACACGTAAGTAAAACAATGAATGGGCAATACCAGCGTAAATAGCTCAGGGGATAAGGTGCTTAGCTACAAATACTGTGGGTTCAAATTTTTTTTTTGTTATTACGAATGGGAGATCGGGAATAAAATCCCAACCGATCCAGGTTTACTCTGATTTTCTGTAAATATTGAGGGCGATTATTAAAACGGACAGAGCCGCTCTGTCGGTGATCTATGTAACTAGTAATAGTTAAGATCAACGACAGATAATGAATTAACACGTTGTTGTGTATAAAAAACAAAAATCGTAAAAACCCTCTCAAAGAACTATCTAAGACTATCGGGGCGTTAAGTATAAAATAATCAATTTTAATTAGAGTAAACTAATTTTTCAAAATAAGCACATGTTAAAAAAATGGAATGTTCAATTTTATACATTTCTTTATTACGCTATTTTTTATACGTTTAATGGTTTGGTCTTAATTATCACCGTTCCATACATTTTTTTATCAAACCAGGAGAAAATGTACATATCTTCAATAAAAAAATTACTATAGTACGTGTTTTAAAATTGTAATCAGGATTAGAAAAAAACGACATTAAAATAACAATTTAAAATAGTTTGGTGATTTTTTAATAAAAAAATAAGGTACAGAATCGTCAGTCAGTGCAACTGTCGCGATACCAAATAAGAGTATTTTCCAGGATATGAACTTTTTGGCGATATTGTAACTCTTTAATCTTCGCTTCATTCGAAGACAAATAGAAGATTTGCTAGACACGCAATAACTTTTTTTTATTTGAGTAGGGTATTAATAATTGTTTACCCCTTGTCTGTGAATAAAGACTCCATCAATCTTACACAAAACAAATTGCCAGCACAAGTAGAAGTGGCAGTTGAGACAAACCAAACCCGGTGACTCATTGAGGATGGATTCAATCAATATGGAGTTCCTTTTATATTCATTTGGAGGGTTTGCTTATTTGGTTGTATGTAATTTGATTTGTGGGTGGTGTCCGTGCTGTCTGTAACGTATTTTCCTTGATGAGTGAGCATCCTGTGCCACCAAGTTGATGCAACACTTGCTCTCGTCCTACTTAACAGACCATTGTCCTCTTCAGCACCAGTGGAAGCTAAACTAAATCGAGTTAAAACAAGTGACAAATAAAACTACAATATAGCTTGACAAATAAGGCCACATTGCAAACGCACTACTTAAAAAAAAACGTAAAAAATATAACCGTACCGCGACTCTAAAACATTATATAAGAAAATATTGAATGAAGTTCTTCAATCGCAATGCTCATAGAAAATACATAAATAATACACAATACTTTTCGAGCTTTTACAATTTAAAAATATTTACGATGAAAGACCACCACCAGAGTTTATATAAAAATCCCACATTTCAATGAAAGTGTATGTCAAAAAATACGGGTCGGTTTTTGGCGCTAAATTATTACACAAATACAAATACCAGCGTTATAGCTCAGGGGATAAGACGCGTGGCTACAAATACTGTGGTCATGGGTTCAATTCCCACTCAAGTCAAGAATTTTTCAATTGATTTGATCGGTTATTACGACTGGGAGATCGGGAATAGTATTAATAAAATCCCGATCGATCGTCTTGATCCGGGTTTACTCTGATTTCCTGGATTGTAAGGTAAATACTGTGAGGCGATTATTAAGTCTGGCAGAGCCGCTCTGTCGGTGACCTGTAACACGGTGTTGTGTCTAAAAAACTCTCTCAAAAAAGCTCCATCAGAGATGTAGGTTCTCTGGTATTCCAGACGACTGTTTTCTCTTAATCATAATAAAAAAAACCTATTTACTTTTTTAACATTGACCGCAATTTTTTGCGATTCATTCGTTTAATTATTGTTAGTATATATTAATAATGTAGCCATATTGCAGCCCTTTTAGATTCCATAGTCAAATAAGTCTCGGTAAAATCGATTCATTAATGTTAATTCGACATGGTTTTAAATGGGGTTGAGTTGAAAACGGAGTACATATGTATTTAAATTTGTTTTATCTGAATCGATGCCGGAATAAAAGAGATTAAACAAAATCGACTAGAGTGGCTGCAGTGTGATTTAACCGAAGAATCAAACTAATTAAATTACATATAAACAGGAAATGTAAAAAAAAGACTGAACACATTTAATATGTAAAATCAATCGACCTTTCGGAATCGAATGTCCATTACAACCCTAATTTGACCCACAAATCTTATGAATTGTTCCGATTTCTGAACTATTTTACTGTTAATAAATATAAAACATTGTCTGTAAAATAAAAAAAAATAGCCTCGAACATGACAAGAAGCGGCCATCGCTCTGTTTAAGAATGATGATAAACAATTAAAACGATCTCGACTCCTTCCGCGAAGTCAATGACAAGGACATTTATTTTTTTTAAATACAATTGCATTTCTTCCAGAATAGAATAGTTCAAGGGAATTGTGTTAATGGAAGGAGAGTAGTTTTACTATGTTTTTACGTTGTGTTCGCGACAATTGGCAAATTCTAGAAATGGTGACCCAATAAATATGAACATCGTCATCATAATCGAAACTGTGTGAACTTGTCACCTCGTCCCAATTAGTTCAGGGAATCCTCATGATACAGACATTGTCTACTTCCCAGTCGCACAATTGGTTTGTTTTCCATGTGATTCATTTTATCCTATGGAAGAGTAAACAGTGCGTATAAAATATAAATACTAATCACTTACATAATTCGTTAAATAATAAGTGGTCCAACGAATGCAAGCAGATCGTATAAAATGTATTTGTTTAGGTATAATAACAACAAGATAAGCTATGCAGCAATTTAATTCTAGAATATCCTAATCGAAGCCTGATATCTACGTTATATAAAAGAAAAAAATATGAAAAACAAATTTATGCAAGATATTTGTAAACTATGGGGCGTGTTCATAATAATAATGTAATGAGAGTGGGTGTGTGCGGTGTGTACGTTACCAATCTCTAGTCTATTCGTACACACACGACTCACACTCTTATATTGAATACGGCCTTATGAGCATAGAATCTTACCAAATATTTAGGTACCTAAAGATGAAGTGAAAAAGCTGTATCTGAGCCAAAATGACATTTTAAGTCTTGTTTCGCGTTATAATTGTATGCATCGTATTTTAAGGGTATCATTAAAAAAAACCGCAATAAATGCAAAGATTTCGGTTACTTATTTGTGTTTTGCAGCAGCCGGGTGTTTCATAATCGTAAACAACTGATAATGCATGATTGATTTATACTGTGGTTTTCTAAAGAATGAATTATTTAAATAAATTCACAAGTCATAAATTGATATGGGAGAAAAATAAGAAGCACGTGATTATGACGACCAAAACAGTATATGAATAATTGAAAAAACTGTGATTAATGTTAAAATATTTTAAAAAAGCACGTCATATTCAAGAGTTGGTCTTTATAATCTATTTTTTTAAAACGTGTATAGGGATTGGGAACTTTTTGCGTGGGTAGTGTTTAGAGCGAGTATATAAAGCAGGGCGGCTGCACCCGCGGGAACACAGTCGAAGTCTTATCGTCTTCCCAGCTACTCAAATATAAACATATCAACTAAAGCGCTCCACGATGAAAATGATCAAGGTTTTGTGCAATATTTGGGTGTATTTTATCGGAATCATGATGATGATTTGCCTGATTGTGGAGTGTCATCCCGTTGCTGAACCAGCTCCAGCAGCAGTAGCAGTCCCTTTACCGTCTCCTCAAACGGTAATATTTATATCTACATATGTGATTTATTACAAAATAAGACATTTTATTAGCATAGTCCATAAACTAATAAATTTTGCCGAATACAAAATTAAAGATCTTGATAAAGATTCAGTCTTTAAAAAATACTAATCTTTAAAACAACATGCAATTTCTACTAAATACATTTGTATATTGACTTCAGAGCTCAATGGTCCATATCCCTCAAACAGAAGACATTCTCTCAACTTTTAAACAAAACATTTATGAAAATCATACGTGAAATAGCCCTACATTGCTTATTAAGTTAATTATTGCAATTTCAAGTCTGAGATTATCAGGAATTTAAGTGAAATAAAGTTTAACATTAAAGTTATATTTTTTAATGTCGAGTGTTCTATAATTGATTATAAATTGAAACTTTCGGAGAACGTTTCAATTTATTCTTTAATAACATGAAAAAGATAAACATATTTTTTTAATATGCAGTAAATTGTTTGATTTATGTACTATGAATCTAATATGATATTATTAAACTGCATCGACGGGATAATAATGTTGACCTCTGAAACCAGGCTACAACCCGGCAATGACCTATTTCTCCATACATTATGAGGATAATCAAATAATTTTAGAAATTCACATAATGTTTTTTTCTACATACAGCAACAAGCATTGAGAGGAATGCGATTAATACCGCAATGGCACTGTCTTCGCTATAGAAAATTTGATGTCATTCGGCGCTGCAGAAACTACAGAGCCGGAAGACGCTATTAATTGCTACATGGCTTCAATCCCAGGACAGGATACACTGCCAGGATTATTGGTTAACATCCATAGAATTCGAGTATTACAAGAAATTAACAACTGCATGTGCAATTTAGAATAGCTTTTCAAATACATAAAGGCAGTTTACTTAATATTTGAAAAATGACTATGTAAGTCTTGCATTGCGAGATGATGTTTAGATTTTAAATTTTATTAAAAATGTATAAACGCATTAGTGAATGTTTGAAATGTGAAATAGAGACAGGGTATCGTGGACTTGATATTTTTTTAGTGTAAGATTATTATATTAAATGTATAAAGTGAATAAATATTATAACAATTATGTAAAATAATAATGTCTATCAAAATGAACATATGTATGTGCTATCTTTTTGACTGACCATTCTTGCAAGTACACATATCTTATGCATAACATATTGTTATTGTGTAGCAATTGTTGTATGACAAAGACACAATATAAAATTTATTATATGTTGAATAGAAGGGAGAACATTGTGACCTATTTTCAATTGAAATATAAGTGATACATTGCTAAACTAAATACATATGTACATACATTGAAGTGAACTAAAACATATTTATAAATACATTATTAAAATTATTACTTACATCATTGAGAATGGCTTTATTTGGCTGATTAGATCTAATAATCGATTGCTCAGGTTTGGCTGACATAACAGTTTTTCCTGCTATGAATGCGCTATAAGCAGATGGGTGTGGTTTTAAATTTTCCGCCAACTGATTTGACACAATCATTGATTCTTCAACATTACTTGTTTTTTCTATTAAAAATATTTCCTGTTAAATGAAATACACATATATTAGCAATCATAAAAAAAAATATTAAAAAATTTTAACATGTACCGATTGCTCTCTTAAGCAGTATAATTTAAAATCTGTTGGTCCAGCAGGAGATGGTGCAAAAGCAGCAGATGTAATAAGTCCTCTTTGAGATGGAAGAGCTTTTTTCATGAGAGCCAGAGGGTGAGGACTATTCAATCTAAATATGAACACTAAAAACAAAATCAAAGCATTATTATAACATAAAAAACATTCAAGGATAATAATAATTACCGTCATTATTTCGTGTAATAGCTGCAATTCGGTCAGTGAAAGGGTCGGTTACAAGACATGACGCGGTTAGTTTAACAATCCAAATTAGTCTTAAAGATAATGTGTTCCAAACAGCTAAACAATCATCAGTAGTGCAAACCACCTAATAGATAAGCACATAAAATTATTTTACAAAATCAGTTGGTTATTTTTAATCATAAGAAAAATGTTTTTTTAAATATACATACAAAGTGCATGTGATGATTTCTACCAAATTGAACAAGTTTTCCTTGAGGTCTAAGAGCTGGATGGGCGAGACTAGTTTTTTGTATAGCACTTTTTGTGTTCCATAATTCAAGACGGGCTCCACACCAAGAAGCAGCAACTGATCCATCAGCACTCAAAGCCGCTCCGCCTGCTATATCACTACCTCCAACTGTCTTTCCAGTTGTACACCAAGCTGCTTTGCCTTCTGCCAAAAAAAATCATAAAAAAAGTAGTACCTATATATTGTAGGTTGATACATTTATTCAAGTCTATATTTACCATGACCAGGTACTGAATCTAATATGTTCCAAAATCTGATAACATTTGATGCATCAACTGATATTGCAATAGGAACATCAGACGCTAAATGCAGAGCAGCTGGAGCAGAAGGTCTATGAGGACGAGCAGCTACTGTGTGCAATGTCCATCCTTTAGAAGAACATTTCCACCATTTTATTCTTTCTTGTTCGCCCCGACCTTCCCAAGTGCACAACCACTGCCCATGACAGCCAACACTCATTAAATTAACCTTTTAAATAAGAATAACATAAATTAAAAACATGTAATTAAAAAACATTCTTTTTTTACAACTATTTTTTTTTTACCTCAATCTGTTCAGGATGAAGATTATCTCTTTCCGGTGGTACAATATTTGTATTAGTAACGTCCAACTATAAAAAATGTATTCATATCAAGACATAATAAAAAAAATCATTATTAAATATACTCATTCCAATTTACGCAGTATTTTTTTGACGTGATTGAAATAAAATGTTTTTTTTTTGTATTTTGTAATGTTAAGCATTGCAAATCAAACCGATGATATCACCGTATACTGACATAAACTTATATTAGCCTGACTTTGAATATAGGAGGTTAATACAAGTCCTTTCCTTTTTTATGTAGGGTTTCTCAAGAATGTATCTACTGCGCAAATCGGGGATGAGCGTATAAGAATCTTTTAAACATACGGTATAGGCTAATGTATCAGTTTGCGTGGAATAAATGTGTAGATGACCAGGACCCGCTGGAAGAATGAGACTATTCATTGGATGGGCAAATTGTAGAGCCGGCCCAATTCTGCTTGAAAATCTTTTTTTCCCACCAAGGCCACCAGCTTCTCTGATACAACTGACTGTATACAATGTTGCACAATCCACAATTTGAATTGCTGTCAAAATATAGAAAACAATTATTAATAGGTTTCAATGTTACAATTATAAATATTGATAAAGGTTTTTTACCATTATCCGCAGAAGAAACAGCTAAATGTGATTTGCTTGCAGATATATGAAGTATTTCAGCCGGCATACGAGGAACAAATCTTTTAGAATCTCCAGTACCCCATGCTACAATTACTCTTTCCGCCCCACCAGATAATAAAATTCCACCTTATAAATAGAAAATATGTTAAAAATGCAGCACAATAAATATTCTTAGAATAACTTAAATGTAAAAAATGTGGAGTACAATGAAACAATATTATTAAGAAATTCTTTTTATTTTATATAAAATTTATACCTTGTTTTGAAAATGTGAGAGAAGCTAAAGGTAAATGATGCCAATGCTTAATTTCCCTTGCTGGTGGAGAATTTTCCAAGCATGATTTAAATAAAATAATCCGACCAAGAACATCTCCAACAGCTAATACATCCTGAGTAGGATGCCAACATAGACACTGAGCGCTGATATTAGGACCTATTTGGTAACTAAAAATAATATTTATTAAATTTACATCATCTAAAATTGTTTCAATAAAATGAGTACTCACGATTTTTGCATATTAGGATTGTGTAGGTTCACCACATGTATAAAGGGAGAATCACATGCTATTGCTGCTATGGGATACTTTTTGTGGTGACCAATATCTACAAACCACTTGAAACTATTTTCCAATTTAGGAATTTGTATATGAGTAAGAAGGTCTCCATTTTCGATGTTGAATGTGAACACTTTAATCGTTCCACTCAAGGATGAAATAACCAATCCTTCTTTGTCGTTGATCAAATTGAACGATAGCACACGACCGTTTTGTGGAATTTTAAGTTTCTACAAAAGAAAATTAAGAGAAAAACAATAGATTGACAGATATTTTGAAAATAGATATTATACCGTTTTAGCAGTTTGAACTCCAGCATAAAATTTCCAAGTGATAACAAATCCATCTTCAGAACACGTAATTAAAGAACGTTCATCTGATTCCGGAAAAGATAAGTTCACAATAGAATCCAAATTATCTTTATCTTTAAGTGTACGGATGTACTCGGAACTACTGACACTATAAACAAGTACAGCTCTTCCCGAAATTACAAAGAGTAATCTAAAAATAATCAATTATTTAGTTACATATAAACAATGTGTATCTGAAAAGGTTAGGAAATCTAACGATTGGTCGGGGGAGAAGAGAGCGGCTTTGTCTATGAGACATTTCCCTCCTTTCCTAGTAATGTTAAGCGCACTTTCTTCTTCTTGATTACTAATCACCATTTCTTCTTCGTGAACATCCACGCAAACCATTTTCAATGACTATCTGTCACCAGGACATTACTAACAGTGTTGCTATTCAACCCAACACACGTGCGTTTCATCAATTTTTATGTAAACAATTATTTTTTTCCGTAATCTTTGATTTTTACACAACAATCTTTTTATTATTTGAAAGCAGGCTATTTTCAATTTTAATTTATCAAAAGGCTGTCAAATAAAAAGTATGATGTGACGTGTGAATTAATCATGTGTGAAAAAAATTGAATTCTTCATAAAGCGTTATTCAAGATTTTTCTCAAAAATGAATTTTATATTAAATAAAGGTGGTACCTACTGCCTATTTATTAAATATAATCAGAAAATTTATGATTGCAACTAAGCGATATGGCAATGTACAGTGACATGTGTTTGTGACATAGGCGGCGTGTTTCGTTGCAATAATGGAACAAGTACAAATTCAATTGATCACAAAACAAAAACAGTTGCGTCTTTTTAAATAGTATACTTATTAATACCTTAGATCAATATTTCATACTTTATTTTGATGTTTCAGATATGCAATACCAGACGCTCCGTATGCCATTGATGCAAATATTTCTGGAGATGGATTAAACGAATTAGTTAAAGCTGTACTTCAGGAGTCTAATGTCGACAATTTGAAAAAAGTCAACTTTGACTTCGTAGTTTGTCAAGAACTTCTGCGACAATCTTTGGCTGAACACCTGAAACTGAAAAATGTGAGCACTGAAGAAGCCATCATAGTAGAATATTTTGAAAGACTTCCTGCTCCTAAACCTTTGGATTGTCTTACACACGATGACTGGGTGGCAGCTATATCTTGCAAATCTTCATGGTAACTTATTGTTGAGATCTTCTATGGATCACTGTGTTATTACGGAGATATTATGTTTTCAGGGTATTGACGGGATGCTATGACAACAGTATTCACATATGGACCGTTAAAGGTGAACACAAGCTTGCCATACCTGGACACACTTCCCCGGTCAAAGCAGTTTCTTGGATATCTGTTGATGACAATACTGGACTTTTTGTGAGGTACGATAGATTTTTACTCTGTTTTTGATTTATTTATTAATATTCTTTATAAAAAAAATTCATGCATACTCCATTTAGCGGGTCTCATGATCAATGTGCAATGTTGTGGGAATGGGATATTCAATCGAATGTTGCTAAATGCCTTAACAGTTTTCGTGGCCATCATAAATCAATAGAATCTATTGATATTAATGAAAACATTGACACTCTTGTGACCGGCAGCTGGGATAATAGTATAAAAATATGGGACTTGAGTAAGTATATATGTTTTATAATATAAGAAAAGTGAACCACACTATATAAGTTTCATTTATTTTAGATCCAAGTGAATCTGGGCAGAGTTCGAGCAAAAAAGCCAAAGTTGATCTGATAAAATCTAAAGTAAATTTTATCATAAATAATATCTCTTATCAAATTCAAGTAAAAGTAATTAAATTATGTTTCCAGCCTGCAAAATTAACATTGAATGGTCATCGAGAAGCTGTAAGTGGTGTGAAATGGATTGATGGAAATGTAGTATTAGCAAGTTGCTCTTGGGATCACACTCTTCGGATTTGGGATGTTGAACTTCAAGCTCCATCAAGGAATATTGCAGCACACAAAGCATTCTTTTCTTTTGACTTCTCTAAAATCAATGGTACATTCCTTACTTCATCGGCTGACAGAACAATCAGAATATTCGATCCCAGATCCAATTGTATGTACACATTAACACTGTCTTGCCCTGTGAATAGACTCTATTAAATTAATTAATATTTTGTAGTGGATGCTCCTACAGTCAATGTCAGAGGTCATAATGGTTGGGTATCTACTGTAAAATGGGCACCTGACGAAGCCAACTATTTTATCTCAGGAGGACATGATATGTTATTAAAAATGTGGGATGTTAGAAGGTGAGATATATACAATGTACATATTTTGTGACTAGTAATTAAATCAAAACTACATTTCTTTTTTCTGTTTTAGTCCTCAAGTCCCATTGTTTGAGTTATCTGGACACAATGACAAAATATTATCTTGTGAATGGGCTAGTAATTTACTAATGTCTGGTGGGGCTGATAACAGTTTATATATCTACAAAGCAAAAATTCCTAATAAACAATAAATGTCCATAAAATCATTGAAAAGCTTGTAAATATCTTTGAATTGCACCGACCGAAATGTAATACTGAAAGTATTTTAACCTTTTTGAATTATTACATGTAATTTGAATGATTATGATTCAACTAGGGTAATTTTAATTGAAATTTTCAATTTGTTAATGTTTTTTTATGTTCTGCCTGGTTTTTTAATAGGACGTTTATCTTTGAGTTTTGATTTCATTTTTGCTTTAAAGTGTTTTATCAATCAAAATATTCTTTTGATTTTTAAAAATTGATTATATAATAAATAAATATTTATGCATGATCAAATTATATAAATATCTATAAAAAATGTGAAATTTATTTAATATTTTAAATGGGAAATTTTCTATTTTGAGCTTTTAAACGTAGTTTTATTAAAACTTAAACATAATTTTTTTATTTTTTTTATTATAACTTAAAAATAAAATGTTTAACGGTTTTTTGGAAAAAGCGAAGAATAAAATAATATTAAAAGTAGAACCGTATATATATTTTTTTTCACTGCATCATTATACTGAGGTACTGTAAATGATGCGTTCCCTTTTTTATTGTGGAAGGTTCCCCGAATAGGTATATTATAACCACTCAAATTTACTATATATCTTTATACTATTTTCAAAGTTAAAAAGGGCTTACAATATTATTTAAAAACGTATAATAGATTAGGTTGTCTTTTTACGCGAATTCAATCTTGTGGAGCTAGTCATTATTATTATTAAACACATGTATTACTTGTCAGACGGGGTGAAATTCAAATGCAAGAAGATGTTGGTCCACCTGTAGGAAGAATCCGACTCGCGGCAGATGATGATGATGATGATGATGGTGATGGTGATGATGTTGGAGCTTCAGTTGATGACGAATAAACAAAATAACAGGAGCGGAGTATAAGATGTTAATAACAACGCGAATGACGCGGCTGTCAGCATCTGTATTGTTGCCAGTGCAAGGAATGCCATGAATTTAATATAATATAGCGACTCTGTATATATTATATGTATAATTATTAAATATCTCTAAAATATTATTTTGAAATTAATTTAATAATATCATTAAAATACCCGTTTCGAGATTTTAGATATGTATTAATTATGATTAAATATTTAAATTGAATTATTTATACCCCTGGCAACACCTAGCAACACCTAGCTGTCATAATGGGATTTCGATTGACTATTATTTATAAAATTTTACAGATTACGATTAACTACCTTCTATTGACAGAGACATGAAACGTGTTATAGATAATGGATGAATCTACATTAGTTGCCGGTCAAATAGGACCATTTTACTATTTCGAAAAAGCCCCATTTTATAGTTTAAACAATCATTGAAATGAACATTTTTTGAAGTTTCATATATTAAGATCAATACTGACAGCAAACATATTTCAAACGAAAGTATACGATATCTCGAAGGTATTCGATACATATTAGGGGCTACTTTCGCATATCTTCAATAATCAACAAATTTAAATGCAGTCTCACTACCAAATATTCTATTCCATTTTGAATATATGGCTCAGTTCCATAAAGACTTAAGAGCACGCGGAATTTTAATGCTTGTACCCTGATATATTAAGGACTATTTTTCTGTATATAGCGACTCTGTATACGCTGAGGATATTTGAAAGATTGACCCGTACAGACAGACAGACAGACAGACAGACATATAAAATACACACAGTTAGACAATTATATATATTATTGTGTTATATTTAGGTGTGCAGTATTGATAAAATAATAAAATAATACACATATAATGTTTGTTTCATTTCACTTTATTTGTTTGCTTTACAAATGTTCAATGCAAAGGAACATACACAATAAAAGTTCACCTTTCTACAAGTTCTTTTTTTCTTATTCGGCATAACTATTATAATGCAGATCACACAAAAATGCTCTGAGCACACATAGAAATTTGCAATTGTTGTATAACAAAATAAATACATATTTAATATTTTTAGCATTTTCAGTGAAATGATGTGACACATAACACAACTGATTATTATAGTTATGCCAAATCAATGTTTAACAAAATGAAGCAACATTCTTTTATAAAATATTCTTCCTCAACTACATCAAAATTTGTTATTTTTTTTTTATTTTTTGTTTGAAAATTTGACCATTTTAGGCCATTAGATCTAGGCACCTAACTACTCTACCTAACCTATCCTAAACAACTAGACTAGTCTGCCTGGTAGGATACCACACTATAAATATTATACAGTTGGACAAAAAATACACTTTAATCCAAATCATTGATTTTTGACACAAAAGGTTTTTTATTGAAACAATAGTTGGAAAATAGAAAGAAAGAAGAAGGATCCGAATGACAATTTATAAAGATTGTAGGCGGTCCGCTCGCAATGAATGGTGCCTTATTTACCCTAATGTTTAGCTTAACATCTACAGAACAGTTTTCTAACCTAACAACCTTACTATGGGCACCTACTCCTGACACTTAAGTCTATTTAATCTTAATTTAGATTAACACTATCTGCTTAATCCAGGAAATATCCCCTTGGCACATTCCCGAACACAACATCCATTGTTTGAACTTAAATTATACTTAGAAGCTATGTTTTCTTAAAAATTTATATTGTAAGCTTTACATCTAAGCCCATATCTCGAAACAGCGGATGAATCCACTCGATGATTGCATAACAATTTTATATGGACTCCTCCCTTATCACCATTTGTCGTTAAAATACTTAATCACTAAATAAAACTATTCAATCAAAACATTTCCTTTTCAGTGTGATTCTTCTCTTGTCTATCAAATATAGTTGGAAAATATCTCTCAGAGATCAAAAAACTTTATTCTCCTTCCTTCTTTCTCAGTCCTAAGCTGACGTGTAAAACCTAATCAATATGTATAAGTATATCAAACAGCTACACATTATTTTATGTCATATCGTAATGTATCCCGATATGACTGTGTTTTCCCAATAGCATTCACATCTGTACATTGTATACACTAGACATTTATAATACACATTAATATATATATATATATATATATATATATATATATATATATATATATATATATATATATATATATATATATATATATATATATATATATATATATATATATATATATATATATATATATATATATATATATATATATATATATAATTTATGTATATATATATATTGTATGTAAGGTAATCTTGTCTCGTAAATATCTGTTTTACACAGAAACATATCAACATGAAAATAAATTAATAAATAATATTTTGCATCAGTAAGCTTTGTCATTTACAAGTAACTCTGTATAGCAGAATAAATTTATTGTTTTATATGGTTTCCGGTAATTCTGAATGTTAATGTGTTCTCCATAATATATAGATACAAATATATTTATATTAGGCTGCGGCTTGATAAATGTGAAAGGACTAAACCCTGCATGGTCCCACAGCCCGCAGCAAATAGTCATCATGTTGTATTCTTGTAAACAGTACAACTTTACAAGTATGAGTCATGATATTCACTCCACGGAAAAGGCACAAGTCTAAAAAAATATAAGACTGCATCCGGTAGTCGCTTTTCTGAAGTGATATCAACTTCAAGTGCATGTACATTGTTATACATACACATAAACAAATTGGATCATATAGGCCCACCGGGTTTGCTCCATGATATAAATGTGTCTATCGAGTTCTACATTCTAACCGAGATTGCAACACTGTGTTCACAATCAACTTTGTACAAAATAGTACAAAGAATAAAAGAAAATATAAATGTATGCAGCACAAAAATGCTATTAACTTTAACAGTCTGAAATTTTGTTAGCCTTACAGGCACTCATATTTTATCTCTCTACAAACGTTGACTTTGACAGTATAATTAACAGGAAAAAAATTAGAGCTAATCTTCAAATAAAAAGTATTTAAATAAATATGTCTGTCATTTGAATGAGTGAATCTAAGCATTAAAACATTAAAAATGTTCATATTTAAATTTTTAGGAAGACCATCCGTGGTATAAATGAGTGTTTGACTGAGAACTGAGTGACAAAAATAGGAAGACAGAAAATACTGCAGTGGTTTGGGGGACAGAGTTGAGGAGTTCATTACTACAGTATATTCAATCCAAAAGGATTTTCATATATAAATTAATATCTTGATATCCAATGTTGTCTACATATGAACATACATTTGTTTGTCATGTTAAATAACCTTTACATAAAAACAGTCTTAGACTCAAAAAATACGACTTGATATAATTTTGGCTATTGATCCAATTTATATCAATTTTATTATTAGTTCCAAATGATAGTGATCACTCTTCTAGTTTTCATTCATTTTTTCCGGTTTGAATAATGATTTCTTTCCTAATGACGCAAAACAGGATAAAAAATGCCAGTCTTCAAAAAGGCATCGGTATCACATTGTACCAGTACTAGACCAATCGCTGGATACACATACAAAGTATGTATATCATAAAATTTGTCTGTGGGCAAAATGGTCTTACTATGTTTACTATTCAAATATACATACATATTTCGATTCAACAAATCCAGAGTCTTGAATGGAAATGAGCAAAATGTACATTAATCATTCTTACAAGAGTAGAATAAACAAGATATGGAAACAATATGCTTCATATAATAATAATTATTATAATAAACAATACCCAAAATTACCCTTTCATATCTTGGGATATAAAAATTTTAAAACATTTAACTGATACAAATTAACATAGCAGAGATTTACACTGAGAATGTTATTTTTATAAAATTTAAAAAATCTAAGGTTTATAAAAAGAGAAAATGAACTTTCTTTCCATTTTTTGTGACAACAAGAAAAGTTCACAGGATAAACTACTAAAGTAAATATATACTACAATCATTGAAAAATGTGTGGGGAAAAATAAATAATTTTAAATATTATTGGGGAGAAATCTTGATGCATAGGTGTAGTGAGTGAAAAATGAAAATAATGATATATGATAATTGAATAAAGCCACTACTGTGTTTTAACGAATGGTTTAGTGTGTGCAAAGAAATTATTGTATTTAATTTTGTTGACAATGTATAGTAAATTATTTTTTCAATCAAAGAGTGTAATTTAGAAAATATCTTGTGGTGTAATTGTTATTTAAGATTTCCATTTGAATATAAATATATAAGTTAGCAGGGTTAATAAATATGGCAGGCAGAAAAAGCCAAACAACTTCTTAAGAAAACTAAGGTAATTTAAATAAATAAAATTACTATGGATTTTAACAACATAAAATATAGACAAATTTTCTAATTTTGAATGAATGAATATAATAAATTTTCTAATACAATCACAGTATGAGAGGACTCAACACAACATTACTCAGAAATCACCCTTTTTAACAAAATCATTCATATTTTCAACAAAACATATCAGAGATAGGTTTAGAGAAAAATCTCACCGATACAAAATTAATATTTAATCGGTCCAAGTGACAAATTCTTAGTATTAGTTTCGATACTAAATTTAAATTTAACATAGCACCCCCAATAAGGGAAATATCTCAATTATTTCACTTAGAAAAAGCCAAGCATTTATCCTTAATGTTTTGATTTGGTATTTCTATCAAAATAGGTTCTTAAAGTTTCTTGATAAGAACATTCAATAATATTTTTATGTGTAAGTATTATTAATGTTTACGAAATCTAGTTTTAGATGTTTTAGTCCAAACGAAATAATTTTTATGTTTGGTTACAATAATGAATGATGGTGCTTGTATCAGCAAGGATATGAATCTTGCAAGTATCGTTATTCTTTCATAAGATACTCGAACATTCGGTTTAAGATATCAAAAGACTACTTGGCTGCATACTGCTGATATGGCTCATCAGGTGAAGCAGCGGTTGAATGATCAGGTTCAATCGGCAAAGCGTGGATGATGGAAGGAGCTGTATTACTCATATATCCATAAGCAGGTGATATATACTAAAAATAGTTAAAGAATATGAACATTAAACACAGGTATATAATGATAATGTACTTTATAAAAATAATAAATTAACAAAAAATTACATGTATTACATATTATCAAATACATAACAAAACTTATATTATTATTTGGACAATTCTTACTTGAGGAGGAGCAAGTTGAAGAGCATGCGGAAGAATAGGAGCAGGATACTGCTGTGATGGTTCTGGCAATACAAGACCCATTGCTCTTTCTCCTCTACTAACTTGCATGGCGTATTGTTCCTAAAGAATCAATTAATTTAAAATTATTGATATTTTTTACATGCCGTGTGTTATATTTAAATGAATTATATATATACGTACATCAATGTGAGGTCCCGGTATATGATGTGTAGGTTGAAGCACTGGATATGGAGCTGGAACCCAATGGGGAGCCATAGGATAGCCTCCCATGTAAACTCCACCACGGTAAACTCCACCTAAATCGGCACCTGTACCACATCCATAAACAGCAGCTCCAGTACCACCAACACTCTGTAATAATATAAAAATATTTTATTTATATAATTTTAAATATAAAACTCATATACTGTCAAAAAATAACTTACACAAAGCAAAGGATGACCAGGATCTGTTGATTCACGCCATGCACGGTCAGGTGTTTTGTATTGTGTTTTCTTTTTGTTGCCTCCATCAGCAAATTTAACCAAAAGTGGTTCTTTTGCACCAGCTAATGGATTCCCATTAAACATCTGATGAACGTGTTAAATATAAATGTATTTTTTTAAATGAAAAAAGTATTAAAAATAAATTTATAAATGTACCTGAATAATTTGTTCACATTTATCACGTGATTCCATTCTAGCAAAGCCAACACCTTTACTTTGTCCAAATGGATCTCGCAAAATTCTAGTAGAAACTACTTGTCCAAATCTGGCCAAAAGATTATCCATGTCATTTTCTTTAAAATGCAGAGGTAGATTTGCCATATACAAGTTTGTAGGATCTTGCTCCTGCTGCTACTTTCGTCCAATGATACATTAACATAAAAGAAAAAAAATACGCCAACGCGGTCACACTCTGTATTGGTTTAACAGTTTACATAATCTATTAAAATAGTTTATTTACTGTTTATGGTATAATGATTGATTATTATTGAATATTTATTGATTTTTTTTCAAAACTATCATTATTTAGAATTTGTACAACATGTACAATAATCTCTAAAGGTCTATTAGGTTACTAATTTTAGTTAATCATTACCTAGTTCTATATTTATAATTAGTAAGTGTTAGTATTTACTAAAGGTTAGTAATTTTATGCAATAATAATGATAGGGTTTAGTAATTAGATTTGGTATAAGAATTATGTTTTAATAGATTACCTGAGCTTTTCTCTCATACATATTTTTATTTTTTTTCAAAAAGGTTAATACACCAGTAAACTTGGTTTTTTTTAGTAAAAATATCATTTACTACGTTAGTGCCAAGCGTAGCATTACAGATACATATTTATAATTCAACATTAAGAAAGAATACATAAAACAGAAACATTCATCATTTAGATAGATTTGAGAAGAAAACCACACAATAAAGTTTCAAAAAGCTTACAGCAAATTCCCCAAAGCCATCAATTTTATAGTCAAGCGAAAGCTTTTAAAAGCAATTTCCATATTGTTTTAGTGTTCTAATAGAATACTTATAAAATTGAATAATATATCTCAACGTGGGGAAGCATGTAAAATTTACTCTTTGAAGATAGTTTTTTTTTAAATAAAGTAAGTTGAACAAAGCAACTCACACATTATCTACGAAGCATGCTAACTTTATGTAAATCGACATTGTAGAATATGAATATTTTTGTTTGTATGATGTCTCACGAATTGCGCTTAATGAAATCAATAAAAAAAACTATTTATATATTCAAAATATTTTGAAACTGCTTCTGTAATCCTATCTTTGCACATAGAATTTTTTTTTTGGTTGAAATTTTAATTGAATTCAATGATCATAATAATCTAATATGATTTTATAATTAAAGGTAATTATTGCATGAATATTAAAGGAGTAAAAGTCTTACGTTAAATAGGAGTGATGTCAGTGAATTTTATATATTAATTCTTTTAGCTATTAATATTTCATAAGAAGAATTTGTTTTAGATAGGTCAAATGACATTTATCCATGCATCTAATAACACACTTGATAGCTATTTTACCATTTATCTATAGAAATACAAGGTTTTTTTTAGCGGAGAAAACAATTCAGTGTTTCCCAATAACAGTGTATTTAGAAGTTTTGATTAGAACATAGTTATTTGGAAAAAATGCAAAGCTAGGATGCGACTTCAAGCAATTTTCACAACAAGTACTTTGTAAGAAACACATACTAGGGACTTATACCCAACCACTTACAATTTTTCACTAAATGGTCCCAAGTCACACCCACTATTGATCAACACTGATTAATAATTATTGTGAATAGTTGAATTGATGTGACAGAATGATAAATAGGTAACTTATAGATTATTTGGGCTATTAAAATTTTGTTTGAGATCATTAAAATGGAACAAAATTGATATAATATGTAGTATTTCTATACATAATTATTTTAAATTTTATTAATATATCTGAAAAAATGTTCAAAAGACCTTATCTTTCCTTTAAAAAATATTTAAATAACATTGAGTGAATAACTCAATAGTTTATTACTGGATGCTTCGATTTCATCAAATACATATTATGTATATTTAATAAGATGGAAAAAGAGATTGAGATATAGTCCTGTTAATAGTGATTGTGTTATGAAAGGTTATGTAATGGTTGTGATGGGAAGTGTTTTAGTAAATATTACTTGCATGCACAACGTACACTGTTGGGTCTATGCAGCAACCAGATACCCACTTTAGCCATCTGCGCTTGAATGCCTTTAGCCTGTAGACCCTTCACGGCTGCTTCTGCTGAGCTCACAGTTTCAAAGTCTACAAAGCCATATCCTAGAAAAATCACAATTGATTAATACTATTTTGAGTTAATCGATTAAAAAATCGATCGAAAAATTATAATCAATTGATATTGCATTCAAATAAGATATCAAAAAAATGTGACGCACCTTTACATTTGTTGGTGTTCTTATCCAAAATAGCTTTGGTCGAAATAATATTTCCATACCTGAAATTAATTTGAAATCAAAATTTGAATATTGAAGGATGAAAATTAGTTAAAATTGATGTTTAAGGTTATTGTGATGATATACAAATGTATTAAATAATTTTACCATACCTCAAACTCCATGAAATGAGCCATACAATTTAAATGTATAAAAGTTATATTAGGTATAAAAACTCATCTAAATTTAATTATTTTTATAATAAGAGGAAATAAAAATAAAAAGGAGTTGTTGGCCTGAAAATTATGAACATATAGAATGATATCTTACTGGTGACACATGCTGACAAGATCTTTATCTGTAGTTGATTGATTAAGTCCTCTTATGTACAGGTTGGTCCGAGAAAGCTGTTCTTGTGGACCATTATTTGTATTGTTGCTAAGAGAAGTACTCATTGTCCCTGACTGTGATCCTGTGGCAGATGATGACGAGGAAGTAGTATTGCTTGGAGAAGCTGCTGTTGGGACTCGACCACTTGTGTACTGGGTAAATAACAATAATTGAAAATATATTATTAAGTAAGTATGAAGATTTAAAGGGTTGGATTAAATCCAAACTATGGCTGGAGTTAATAAGGAAAATTTGCACTAACTTGAAGAATACAACGAGATTATTTGTGCATGAGGTAATATGACAATAAAAATATTTCATTTTGCCACACCCCGTAGGCCTTTTTTGACTGATGTATTCTATGTATATTATTAAATTACATCATGGTGTGATATTTGAAGGATTACTTCAATGAATAAGTATACCACCTACTCTTAAATAACTGATTCTTTCTTCAATCTTGTGAATTCACTATATTTAAAGTAATATTTTAATGGTGATATATCGAGGGTATACTGCTAAAATGCAATAAGTCATATATTGAGTTGGGGATGCATTTGTATTAATTTTTTATTACATTTTCTACTGCCAAAACACACTTAGTCGTATCATGAATATTCCGAGAGAAAAAAATATAACCAAGTCAAATTTTCATCTATTTACTTTGTTGGTTAGTTAGTTCTGGTAGTTAAAATAGAGGTATCTTTTATAATTGTGTTATATTTGAAAAATAAAAATAGTCACTTATATATACCACATTGTAAATTATTCAAATTTATAGTTCTGTTAAGACTGTGACTTTTTTGTTCACTAATTCGCCATTATCTCAAAACTATGAAATATGACTTAGTGCATTTTGGCAATATACCCTCGATATAAGATTACGAGTAGTTATAATAATTATTAATGTGCGATATACCTGGGTGTGCGGTGTGTGCGCGATAGGAGGTGCCGGTGCCATTTGGTGTTGCACAACATACTGGAGATGTTGGGGCGGCGCAGGAACAGTTGTAGCCTGGCCGTTTTGAGGGGGCGCCTGTTGCTGCTGGGGCTGTTGTTGCTGCTGCTGTTGTTGTTGTTGATGTTGGGGTTGTTGAGGTTGATGGGGCGGAGGATATCTAAGAGTAGCTGTGGCCGGTGGTGCTGGACCCCATGGGGCGCGGTAGGGCGGCGCCGCACTTGCCATAGCACCGCCGCCCTGCCCTGTATTACCAGCTCGTTTCCCGCCCGCACCAATGCCGGACGACAATCGAGCCCCGCCGCCCAAGTTACCCTGAAACAATTAAAACATACAATATTTATTTATTTCAATCATGATTCATATTATTTTTTGTGTCATCCATCTCTGGTGCAACTTTTTGACGGAGGAGGGCCCAAATCGAGAAGCACCCGTCAATTATTTAAAGTGGATACAATATTTTAATTAATGCATAGATATAAACATAAGATATCGCATGCGAGGCTAAATGCGTGGTTAGTTCAAGTGGATCAAGTGGCCGAAAACATGAGTTACATGGCAAACATTATACTGTAAACATCTCTCTTCATATCTTCAGTTATATTTCACAGTAAAATGGGTAAATGCATTGTTAATACATGTCATATGGACTCAAACATACACTCATATGGATCTAGGCTCAGTTTTTACCAAACACTACTTCTTTAAGATGTTTAAAATATTATTGCGCTTTAATCGTCAAAGTATTGTCACAACTACTCTCAGGGGTCACTAGAAATGTGTTGAGTGAGGGAGACATACTTATGCCTTTATCGAATAGGAAAAAAGTGTGCAACAATACGGAATTACACGAAATTGCACGAATTATTTATATGCAATGCAATATCTAATGTTTATATCCATGAATTTATGACTGATTTATTGCAGGTATGAAATTACTATAATTATTATTTCTTGATATTTTTAGAGTTGATGCACATCGGAGCCCCTAGAAACATTAGATTCTACAACGTTGACAAGCTCATAATTAAAGGTTGATACATATAATGAAAATGGAGTAGTTGGCTTGATTGATAGTAAAACATAAAGAACCTAATATTAGATGAGATCCCATTATGTTCATAATGCTTACAGGGGAGGGACGTCGCGACGCCATGTCGAGAACAACAAGGTCATCGTTCTACCGCACAAACAATTTCATACATTGAACCTGATGTGATGACGCATCACTCTTTTGAAACCATACAGAGTATCGTTATGGACATTAATTTGATGTTTGATTTTCACAATATGATGATAAATAATACTGCTAGTTTTCTTTACTTTTATTAAAACAATAAATACCCAACTGATTGTATCATTCATTCATAGAGACGATTAATTTAATTACTAAACTTTTAGGAGTAATCGCGACAAATTGGCGATGGTTGTAACGTAAGCGATTAATCTATTATGAGAATGTGAAAATACGGTGAAAAGTTATTTGAACAATGTGTATTTTTTCGGCATTGCAATATCGCCATGTCGTGTTGGTGAAGTATATCTGTATATGGAGTGCGGATGCCGTCCCGCAATGGCGTCTCTTCACCTCCTGTGAATGCTAAAGACACTGTAAAATATTCATTTCATAGCTGTATTTCCGGACCAAAACGAGAAATGATCGACCGAGTGTGAAAAATGTGCTGGAACAAATTATTGCATACTTGGCCGTTGTATTCTTCATTATGAGGCATGATAATACATATTATACGAGGTGTCTGATGGGTCGTATTCATTAACACCCACACGCAAAAGTGTATCCGAAATCGTTTAGCAATATATACATATTTGAAGGTTGGAAGACAGGGGCGGAGGTTAATATAAAAAGAAGGCAAATTGTATGTGCATATTTGATATTTATACGAATAAGAGACAAGGGTTGAACCTCAATATCCCACATTCCACACATTGCAAGACATCTTGCTTGCTAACACTGTACATAAAATAAACGCTTCTCACGGATAAATAACAAAATTATATACGAGTATGTACAATATATTAAATATTTACAATTCCACCCGAGAATGACTGGCAGAATTGAAATTAAAGTGGAGCAAATCAAACCGCAATATCCATACCTACAATGGCATGACTCTTTTCGACCAAATAACAACATTTAATTAATACATTCATACACTACTTGGTCTGTGCAGATTCATAATTTTATAAATATATTAAGCGTCACATTTTTGTAGTGTGGTGAATTTTATTTTCTTCGGGCTTGTGTTCAAAATTAGTTATTTGTTATGTTTAACGTTCGTCTGGATGGTTCAGTTCAAATGTTATGAATTAAATTATACAAACACTGTGCGCTGATTTATTTATAGCCAATTTATTTTTAGAGATTGTAGGTAGAATAAAGGTATGTTCTTCGCCGAAGTGAATATATTTTTCATTATTATACGATTGTGTTATGTTAAAAAAAAGTGAGTATTCTCGTTGAGCAATTATCTTGTTTTCGTGACACTGCCACGATGGTGTTCCGTGTTCGACTTCCATCCGGAGAAATTGTGAGGCGATGAGTCATAGATTATCCAGTGGTTTTTTTTAAAAAAGGTTGTAGATATCTGATATGTGGTAATATTATTCAGGGTGTGGTATCTGGTATAGATTTAGTCTTATGTGGCAAGGGTCGAGCGAAGCCAAAGCTGCCGGCAATGAAACTGAACGTGATGTGTTCTCGTAATATGCGAACCTTAACGTCCACTACCAGGATATTAAATATTTCATATAAATCTGAATTGTTTAACAAAGAATTTTATCAAGGAGACGAAAAAATGAGTCACATTTTTGAACCGCAATAAAAACACAATAACCTCGCGAACGCATATCTTCCAAGAACGACCTGGTATGTCATCGAGATTAATTCCACAATAAAAATATTATTATTATTAAATTTAACATTGTGAATTGTCAATCTGTGTATAAATTGCCATCCTTATCTCAGCTGGTTGAGTGTAAATGCTAATTAGTGATAATTATGGTCCATTCTAAACCATGATAATGAGAGAGTGCGCATACACTTCACTGTGGCCTGGTTTAAATTCGAAATCGATTGAAAAGTGGAAAATTAACGGCTTCATTGCCTTCATGATATATAATAAAAAAATCATATTCAAACTTTCCGCGTTTTTGAAAATCATGCATCAAATTCCAAACGGTATATTGTGTGGGGAAAAAATTGGAAAGATCAATAGATGTAAAATGAATGAAGCATTTCATTACACGGGGAAACAGTACAGAATCTTATAGTATATCGTTATATATCGTTAACTTTGATCGAATATCGCCTAGTAATTCAATGAATAAAATGCACTTTGAATGATTCGCACATCCTATCAGAATAACGGTTATAAATTACAGAAATTCCAACTAATCGAGGGTGTCATGGCGGTTGTTCATAACCAGACCAACGGTATACTGAAAAGATATTGCATGCCAACCAAATAGAAGATATTAAAGCAAATCGATTTCTTCGTTTCTAGACTAATATTGGACCAAATTTAAATCGACAAGAAGATATATACAGTGCCTACTTAACACTTGGTTGGGTTTGTCATGTGTAAAGGGCGGAAATATTAGCTAGACAGGATAGCCTGAGAAGGAATATTGATTGATATAAATGGGAGTCGAATATAGAAAACTTGTATTTGGGAACAACCTTGAATTGACAGTGATCTTTTATGAAAAATAGTATTTTTTTCTAAATATGGACACAGTATTTCACACTAAATTTGATACTTAAAAAATCAAGCAAAATGGTAACATGTCAGCAAGTTTGCAGGTGAAGTGTGTGAATGGATAGACCGTTAGTTCACCGCATACCGACAACTAGACCCTGACGTAGGTCGGGGAACTATGCAACTAATACTTCAATGATGACCAATTCAATTGTTAAGACACGAGAATATCATCGATTCGATCGTTACTATCTTTAAATATGAAAAATACCGTGACGCCTTCCCCATAGATGGGATTCCTTTGAGGTCCCTTTGTGGGGGATTCCTTTGTGGATAGATGGGAAGTCCTTCAGATCTCGTTCACCACGTTCTACCAAATGAAACCAGTGGACACCGTTTTCACCATCGCTGTGGATCGAACCCGAGAGTCTCACTCACGAATTCGTCAAACTAAACACTCGGCCACAAAGCATTTTAATTAATATTTTAATAATCTGAGTTATTTATACTTGACATCAATACAATAATTCAAAAACGCATTAACAATATAACACAATCAGATTCAACGTATATTTTTCACGCGCAACGAACACGAGAAGGTTTTTTTTTCGAGAAAAATCACGGTCAACTTGCAAAATGTTAAATTGAAAAATAAACGCGTTTTCAAGCTAAGATTGACAGAATCAACGCATCACTCTAAAGCCAACAAGAATATGAAACATGTGTCTAAATCGAAGACGAGAATTAGCATGGAATATTAATATATTATTGTATCGGTATTGTTTCTTAAACAGTTGAATAAACACAAAATAGATATACATAGGTACGTAATGAATCGTGTAAGGTTTCATTGTATGTTTTTCAGGCAATATGAGAATGTTAATCTTGGTATGTGTTATGTTAACAGTATAAATGTATGTGAGAATACCTAATTTTATAATAAATTCCAGTGTTTGAGTATTGAGAGTTCGAAGACAGTCTGAGATGAAAATAACATGACCACGAGCTGTGAACTATTCCGCACTTACAATTACTGGTCACAGACCCTGTGTCACTGCCAGCTGCTGATAACACGCTGAATCTTATACATTATTATCCATTTATAGCACTGGCAGGTATTATTATTACGATATCACTCACTATGATGAATGATCAATAAATTAATAACGCTCGTAATGAATGCGGATGATGTGGGTGAAAGTAAAACAACTCTGCATCTTCACAAGCTCATGTCAAATGATAATTAAAACGCACAGTATCAGCTAAATAAATGGTTATTGAATGCATTAAGCGAATGTTGCGCTGGATCAATACCACGGATATCATCTTCTTGGTCTGCCATCTTGATATTTATACATCCAGTTATATGGCCTGCAAATATATCGGTGGGATCACGTGGACACGTTTTCAGATTAAGAATAAATTGATTGAAAAAATGTCATGGAAAACAAGGATTTATATGAAGAGTATAAAAGCAGTCCATGAAAAGTTTTTTTTCTATTAGGAAATCTGTTCATTAAATCACAAGATGTAGAAAATCTATAGTTATTCTGATTCTAATACTATCTTAAAAGACAAATACATAGTAAGAGGTATTGAATCGCAAAACCCAATATCGCCAAAAGTAAGAATAATGTGACCATAACAATCTTAAAATTTAAAACACAACAACATCAATTAATCATTTTCACGCCGAGGAAATTTTTCCATTGAGGTAAGTTTAATTACCAAAATATAAAATACCTAATTATTAAAAGTTTTTGATTGAAAGTGTGTTTATAAAATTTTATCGAAAAGTACGATATAATGTAAACTATAATTTCACGTTAGACAATATGTTTTTTCTACCTACAAAACTAACCAATATTATTTGATGCAGAAATATTTTATCAACTACAGCAAACTCGCGGATTCTATAAAAAAATCAATAACATGATAGATATTATCTACTTTCTAACATTCAATGTGCTCTCCTAGAAAATTGTCATTTTTTAAATAATTCTGAATTGATTCTAAGAAATATTATATGAGTAAGATTGATGAAATATATTAAATAAATGAGTGGCTTTAACAAAGCCACCGTTATACATGAGTGTAAAAAGTATAATGGTGAAAACTACACGATCAACTATGCTTCGAAAATACGTATTATTCTCAGAATACGTATTTGATCATATCATATTGCCAGAAAATTTTCCTTACAAATATAACAAGAAAAAGTACCTATATAGATAAGATCAAAGAATATAGAAGATAATGTGTTCGCCGAACGAGCACATACATATTTTGCTTTTTGTAATAAAATAATCAGATATAAAAGTCATAAATAAAATATAAGCCATTCATATAGAGATAAAATGTGTTCTAGTCTATCAATATAAAAATGGTGTTTTAAAAGGGTATTTTGTTTTTTTTATTATTATCTCCTTTTAGTGGACCTTTTAGTTTAACCTAATAATTGGTTGGTAGATATTATAGTAAAACATATTCGTGTGACAAGTGCATACATTGGTGATCTTTTTCAATTTAAATTAAATATTATTTTTGCAAAATTATGTGAGGGGATAAGACGCGTTGCTACAAATACTGTGGTCATGGGTTCAAATGCCACTCGTTAATGTTTTTAAAATTGATTAGATAGTAAATAATATTAATAAAATCCCGATCGATCGTCTTGATCCAGGTTTACTCTTTACTCTGATTTCCTAGATTGTAAGGTAAATACTGATTATTAAGTCAGTGACCTGTGTAACTAGTAATAGTTAAGATCACCGACAGACAATTAACACGTTGTTGTGTATAAAAAAAGCTCCTTGGGGCGTAAAATAAATAAATAATAGTCAAAAATATGTATATTTTCAAGTAAAAATAGCAGTTGTACATTTAATATGATTATATATTATAGGATATGTCAACTGAGGGATGTTTTGATGTTACAAACACTACGAAAAATTGTCATTTCAGACAGAATATCGCTATAAAATTTAAAGCCAGAATACAAAGTAGCATGAGTACTAAGGTTTACTTACTAACTAACAAAATATTGAAATCATAGTCTCAATCATACCAAACAATCAAGTTATGTACATACAACTTTGGATTTGTACATGGGTGCTAGAATAGATACACAATATTTTGGATGCAAATAATAATCATATGGTTAGTGATAAATATTAAAGTTGTGTCCGTTGCTTTAGATTAGGTTGTGGATCTTACGTGTTATCCAAGGAAGGCCGTTTGCAATTCACGAGTATAATGCGCTTGGTTAATTAATGAAGCACAATGGTGCAGCAATGCAGCAAGAGCATTGCTGAAAGCAGTACAGCATCAGAAGTGGTGGTGATCGGATTCCAAAAATATACAATAAAGAGTTTTGTGTCTGTGCGCAGTTTGTACAAGTGCCAAGAGACACGAGCCCTGTTGGCGCCCAAGTTTCCTTCACGTACTACGTCTAACACATTATATTCAGTAACCAGAGCACTATCGCACATTTATAACAATACCGGATATACCGCAATACATATTTTATACAACAGATTTATTATATGGGTGATTGCCAATACACAGAAATAACAATACCATAAATATAAACATAAGATATCGCAAGAGTGGCTAAATGCGTGGTTACTTCAAGTGAAACAAGTAGCCAAACACATGAGTTACCTGGCAAACATTATACTGTAAACATCTCTCTTCATATTCATCAGTTATATTTCACAGTAAAATGGGTAAATGCATTGTTACTACATGTTATATGGATTCAAACATACACTCAAATACATCTAGGCTCAGTTTTTACCAAAAACTATTTCTTTAAGATATTTATTATTGCGTTTTAATCGCCAAAGTATTGTCACAACCACTCTATGTGGTCACTATAAATGTGTTGAGTGAGGGAGACACACTTATGCCTTTATCGAATAGGAGAGAAGAGTGCAACAATACGGGTTTACACGAAGAATTTATATGCAATGCGATATCGAATATATATATATCTATGAATAATACCCACTATATACACGCTGCATCAAGGTAATACATATTAAAGGACTACGTTTTTGAAATCGAAAAAAAAACTATGAAATTGTTGACACAAGCTGGAAAATTCCCCAAAGCAATTACATGTCGAACATCAACTAAATGCTATGTCATTATTGTATTTTTCATATAATTTACTCGTGTGTAAATACCAATTATTGTATTGTGTTGAATATTTTATGTAGTTTAATATGTATTACACAGGGCCGCAATAATATAAGGGAAAAAATATTTAAAATATTAATTATGTATTTAACAGACACAACACAAACGTGACAAGTCCCAAATAAGTACTTAACATAAATAGCTAATTCCGAGATGGTGGCCCAAACTCGATTCTAAAAGCACTATTAAATTTTTAATTAATATTATTCTTGCGATACCCTAACACCTGTATCTATAACTCAACAGAACCTCATAATTCAGTGGAAAAACGAGGAAAATGTATTAATTTATAACAAAATACAAAAAAAATATTGAAATTAGAAGACACTTATTGATTTAAATAAACATTCATTTTTGCGAAAAAAAGACCTCTATATATCTCTGAATACGTACTGCAATAAAAATAGATGTTTATATTTTTATAACAAATGTAGCAACAACAGCATTTTGCAGAATCCCGGATATACACGTGCATAAAATATAACAAACAAGGAGCATTTTCTGTACTTTAACATTATTAGTTAGAACTCGTTACAACCTAATACAGCTTGCTAAACCTACTATGTGAATGCCTTGTTAGGTTTGGACACAAGAAGCCGTGTACAGCACGTGTATGGTTTTGTATATAAAAGAGCGTAATTTAGCAATGCAAAGAAATATTTTTATGGGGTATTATATATGATACTATGTAAACTGTGATTCCTATTGTTTCTAAATATTGAGGATTATTCGTGTGATAACTTGGCGGTCGTTTTTTAATGAGGTTTACTGCAGCAGGTGGAAAATACGAGCCTTTTTAAAAAGATCGTTGTTTGTGACATACAGACGGAATGATGGCAATTAAGTTTGAACAAAGCCATAGACAGACTATAATAATTCATGTGTGCAATAAAATTTAAACATATAATATTTTAGGATGATTATGTGAGAACCTCAAAAATATTTTTAAAAAATACTGATTATTTTGTGGGCGTTGTTTAACATGAATCATCCCACGCGTGGCGAAGTCTTCACCGAAATATCGTACTCCAGAGTCCAGATGCAGATCACAACGAGGATATGGATGATTTTGGTGTCTGACAATTCGGTCGTTTATCTCTACATGTCACCTTGTCAAGGCAAGGTCAAGGCCGATCACCAAAACCAAATAAAAGTGAACTTGACTGCGACAAGAGACATTGCTCTTGGGGTGTGATGACCCAACACAAATAAATCTCTCGGAATGAAAAATTTACACATTTACAATACAGCCCTTACTCTTCTCTTTTTGTACACAATCATTATTGAATATGTTTTTATTATTTTTAATAGGTAAATCTACAAATAAATGTACTTCTATGATAAAACCTCGTCCAAGAGGGTGAAAAAAGAACGCAACGCTGCTTACATTTTTACTGCACATATTGCTTTGTTATTCGGTAAAATGTATTACAGTGGTACCTTGAGATACGAATGCCCTGACATATGAATGTTTTGAGATACGATGAATAATATTCGAAAATTTCTACCTCGACATACGACGAAAAATTTGAGATACGAATTCACTTCTTTTATTATGGATTAAGGAGAAGCAATTGGCTGGTGAAACTTACACTATAAATCTAATTTATTTCTTATATTCTCCTTTTGGTTTTGTACAATCAATATTTGTCATTTATAAATACATTTTTTTATTCAAAAACACGTGGTACGTTAAGAAAATCATTTTTTTTGCTAGGACTTTTTGAGGGGCTGGAACGGATTAATGGCAGTTAGTATGGAATTGTATGGGAAAAATTGCTTTGAGATACGATTGTTTGTACATACGACGATGATCCTGGAACGAATTAAATTCGTACCTCTGTATTCTACTTGAATTTTCGCATATTAATACAACAAACGTAAAAATTATAATATTTTAACTTTATAGTTTGTCCGATTGTAAAATATCGTATAATGTGTGGTGTAAATATCCGAGAGTTGAAATAAAATAGTACAAAAATCAAATTATAAAGTAATATTATAAAGGAAATCGTTGAAGAGTTCGAATACGTCAAAGAATTTCATCACACCCACTTGGACTAGGTTTGGTTATGATATTCAGAGAATATTTAACGATTTCTAAAAATATACTGATTCAATGTTAGCAGGTGGATTTGATTTGATCACGGTGTATTTTTTTTAAAGAATTATTCGTTGTAGCTAATCTTTTTGTTCCGTACAATATTTGCGGCCACAAAACGTCGCTGCATTTGCCAAAATCCAATTAAAGGTAAATTAAGGACGATATTATATAAAGTAAAAAAAGATTGAATATTATCATATTAAAGTGACATCTTAAGGTCTACATATACTTGACCCATATAAAGAGACGAGGGTATACTTCATAAAAAGGGGAATGCATATTACGCTTGAAAAATATTCAAGCCTCTCCCGGAAACTATAGCGGCATGGAATACACAAGGGAAAATTAACCCAGTTTTTTTTTAATAAATTTTTATAGCTGAACAAAATCATTGACTTTTAATTTTTACACCAGTCTGGCGTGGATTTTAATTGGTATATAAGAGAGATTTCAAACACCTCGCCCTGTTATATTATGTCTGGTGTGTGATGCTGAAAAGTATTCAGACGCTTTGATTGGCTCAGTGCAAAGAATTCGACACGCTTCATATAAGACAGGGATTGGCAACTTTAAGCAAACAAACAAATATTAAATTTAAAAATTCACATTCTTCGAAATGCTACAATTTGGCATTAGATTCAAATCTCGACGAGTCGTCGTAAAGCAAACACGTTTTATTATACGAATGCCGATAAACACGGGCAGGGTAATAAAATGGCGTCAGCAAAGATGTCCTATAAAATTATGAAAATACAAAAAAACCGGTTTCAAATTTGTGCTTTCATATAAAATGTATGGTTTTCTTATAACAATAATGCCAAATTCAATTTTATTTTATGTAATTGCATAACAGTGTAGATCAGCCTTTCCTAAATACAAGTTCGTCAGTTTACTAAATTATTTTAGTAAGATTTAAATCTTAATATATTTTACTGTCCCGTACCACACATTGGGAAGAGATTTCGAGAATTATACAGGGTGGACTTGTAATAACTGAGAATATTTTAGGGGGTGGTAGGGTATCGCAAATACAAACGTTTTTTTTTAATTACGTATAAAAGACACAATACACACGTGACAGTCACTACTGAGTACTTAACAGAAACAGCTGATTCCAAAATGGTGGCCAAAACTCGTTTTCAAAAGGACTATTAATAATTTCAATTTTTAAATAACCAAATTTTTTTTTCAATTATTCTTGCGATAACCTATCACCCCCTAAAATATTCTCAATTATTTGAAGTCCATCCTGTATAGTGAAAAATATAGAGAAATCTTACGCTTTGGTTTCCTTTTATGACGTTACGCATTAGGCCGGATAGAAAAAAATAGATTGGAATGGAAAAATAAGTTTGGGAAACTATGATATTTGAGTGTATGATGAATGCACTTTATTGAAGGGTCTGGAAAATATTTTATTTCCAATTAATGTCCAATATTAAATATTGAAGAGACGTGGTTAACAGTTGAAAAAGAAATGAAAAAGGTTTGTAATCTCTGACACGCAATAGATCAGAACCCGGTAGTCTGAAATAGAGTGACCACCGTGCTCCATACTCTATCTTCTGCACAACAATTATATGAACATGGGAATTTAAAAGCTCTTCAAATGAAACTCGACGAATCCAGAGTAGTTTAAAGTATATATGATGAAGAAGGCATAATTAATTTGATACTATATCGAACATATAATGATTTCTCTAATAGGCAACCGACGGACATAAGCGTTAATGTTTTTATAATGTAATGTGGAAGTTGAGAAGCGTGACGCATTATTGCTTCGGTGAGTTGCACAGACTCTCTTTTATGAAGCCGCACCTTTGGCTATTCTTAATTAAAATAGTATAGTGTACATTTCGTGAAAACGTATCGACGGGATCAGTGTGTGAGAAGGACGTATAAAAGTGCTTCTAATGGGATCGTCATGGCTACCAGACGATGCCAATATCACCGTCAGACTTTTGAAATGATATAAAATGAGCAAACTTATAAGAGGAACTGAGAACGAAATACGTTATTGGAAAACTGTCGGCGATTCACACACACACAACTAATAATACAATAAGTAATTTCTGAAATAGTGCTTAGTGATCATCGGAGTGTGTAATTGGTAAAAAAAGAGCTGCATAGTCGCTAATTTGAAAACCACAGAATATTTCTCCCCTTTATATTATTATGGCGTTTCCCGCAAATCTTGTTTATAATCTAATTGTTGCATTGTTAAACGGAGCATTTTGATGAAGGTTCTTGTTGAATCAAAATGCAGAGTTATTATACCTTTAATTAAAGTTCAATAATGTGAGGTGTAAAGTATTGTTATAGACATCGGAATGTGCTTTTTAAATCATTGTATAAACTATAAATCTTTCACGCGATTAACGAAAAATAATAGAAATATTTTTAAAAAGTATTATACAAGTAATCAATACTATGTTTATTTACAAATTAGAATTATGTATTTATTTAATATATAATATAAGAGAGAGAGAGAAGATTAAGAATTTTATTACTATTATGATTTTAAAATAAAAATGTGATACCATATATAGTTATAAGAAAAATTAAGGAGTATAAAAAAATAAACATTTACAAAATTATAATCACCAGCATGAAGAATTCAAATAAAACCTTATTCAATAACTTTTAATGTAGGTTCCTCATTGTTATATTATTTTTTCTATAAATCTTTGTATAAACTTTATGTATCTCATACATTTCACAGAATTGTAGTCTCTTCGATAACTATCGTCGAGCTGTTCTTATATAAAAAAAAAATAATAAAGACTGCAACATGTCTTTAGATAAATATTAAATAAATGTGGCAATTTCCAGACTGGCGATAAACAACAAGTGTTTCCCTTGTATAATATATAAATTTTTATAATCTGAAAAATAGTAAGTATGTACCTAATGTAAATATTTTTAATCGTGTTATTGAGATTGAATCGAAAGTAGCATTGTGTTATCTATTTGATATTGGATGATGATTTAAAATAAATGAATAAATATTTATTATTTACTTTTCAATGACACCACATACTATATATGTATGTCCCTTAAGCTTAAGTCAAAGAGTATAATATGGTTTATCCTTTTGACATAACGTAAAATACCATATTTACTATAACTTTGAGCACTTACCCCACTTTCATTGAGGTAAATTTATATATTAAAAAATATCGTGACGCCTTCCCTATTGACGGGAGTCCTTTTATAAGGGGTTGGCCAGGCCACCTTGGCCTTTACGGGAGAATATAGTAGAGATGGTTTCCCAGGCCACCACACAGCAATGAGTACTTAAGATCTAGTTTGCTAAGCTAGATCTACCAAGTGACTCCGGTGCCGTGAATCGAACCCGGGAGTCTTCACTCACGAATCCGTTACACTAACCACTGGGCCACAAGGCGGCTCTTAATTAATAATATAATTTATATATTAGACTTGTATTAATCTAATTAATAATATAATTCTTTGTAATTATGATTGTGAACACAAGTGAGTGATACGAGTACACATGCAAGAATCCCCATCGTACGCCAGCGCGTGCATTCATTTGTGAAGAGAGAATAGCAATAAAAACTACATTGGCTCCAAGTCGCTGAACGTGAGAGTTCAAGGGCATTCTGGCTGATGGCTGTTTGGAGACTTGAGGAGGTGGAGGAGACACAGCTGATGCTATAAGAAGGCAGGGGTTACCGGTTCGTGGCTCGACGAAAGTGATGGTTCACATGTGTTCGGTCAGTGTAAATAAACACATACGTACAATGAGCCCGCCATATAAACATTTCATCTGTACTCCATGCCAACCTATTGTAATGCTTATTATTTTTAAAAAAATTGAAAAGGTTTTTACAAATTTTGTTTTTTTTACTAGTTACACAGGTCATCGATAGAGCGGCTCTGTCTGACTAAATAACCGCTTCAGTATTTACCTTACAATTTAGGAAATCAGAGGAAACCTGGATCAAGACGATCGATCGGGACTTAATAACCGATGAAATAATTTATCATCTAATAACGCGTCTTATATCCTGAGATACCTCGCTGGTTTATATTTAATTGAAATTATTTCACCGTAATCTGCACTTTTAATGAACATGGCACGTTTTTGATAACATACCTATATAAAAAATGAGTAAATGTTAGCGTCATTTTTTGAATTTAGAATAAAAATAAAGATGGCGTTCGTAGATTGCGATTGACGTTCGTTTGTGGAATCGGTTTTAATTTTGCGGTATAACTAATCAGGGCCGTTCGCGGCTTATGTCAACTCTCACATTTGCAAAAAAATAACGTCAACAAAGAATATCAGAACAATTAAGACTCGTATTGGTAAATGTTTATTTATTTACTAACGGTGTATGAAAAAAAATCATGTTTAAGTGTCTATTTTATTGATATTTCTTAAAGTAGAATAATAATCCGGGAATGGTAAATCACAGGGCACAAAATAAAAGCAATGATTGTAATTTATCAATACTAGTATACAATGAACTACCCATATATGAATTTAATCTGTAGCCGAGCAGACCCTGAATATCCGGATCCATGACTGAGCACTCGTGGTGAAGCTTAACATCATTCAACAAATACACACATTCATCCACGTTGTCATGTTACATCCTTTTTACAAATGGTCTCGCCCTCTCGCTGTTATCTTTACCGGCCTAATGTTATTTTTATTTTTGTTCCACGCCAGATAACCCACCCCGTCTCTATTTTGAAAACTAATAAACAATATTACGTAAAACAAATCGTTGACTGACTACACACATAGTAATATTGTCGTAGGTTTTTGTATCAAACACATATTTAATAAAGTCATAAAACACTGGTTTGGAGAGAGACGGGTAAATCATATCGGTAGATGATCAGTAATGCAATTACGGTGGTGGAAAGATGAGATTAGACTTGTTGAGAAGCGGTAGGTAGTTACCGCAACCACGAAAGCCAAGGTATAGATTACGGGTTCAAGGCTCTCCGCCTGTATTTATTATAAATATATATTGTGTAGAGAGAATAATTCAAATTGGCATGGATATCATGACGGCAGTTACATTGTGTCTTAATTGATTGGAACTACGCGACAGAATGCGGGCTGCCGCCATATTGTTCATGTCCATTACCAAAATCCTGCGTCAATCATCACTTGTTAGCATTCAATAAAATACAATAAGAATACACTACCGATTTAATGTTATAAATAATTGAAACACAATCCAGATTTCCGACCCGGGATCTGTAACTTAGGGCGGTATTCAATATGGTAGTATAATAAGAGTGTTTTAATGAGTCGTCCTAGATGGTGTGTGTACGAATAGAGGTAGTATTCGTGCACACATTCTCATCACACTATTATATTGAATACGGCCCTATGTCCCTATAAACCCAAACGATCAGAGTGGAAGAGACATTTTCAATATATAAGTTGAATAATGACTATAAATTCGAACTTATTATTTGGTCGTTTTAGTGTGTTAGTGAGTCGTACTAGAGCTAAATTGTAGTGGTGCGTATACAAATAGAGCTTGGTAGCATTGATGTACACTAGCTCTATTCGTATACGCACCGCATGCACACACTCACATTGCACTATTATATTGAATACGGCCGTTAGAGATAATGTTGAACTTCCACCGTGAATTTGATGGGGAAAACTAAGGCAGCGCTGAGCAAATATAGCATGGATGAGTATTTACACTTGATTTACATGTTTATATTGTGGTCAGGTGAAAGGAAACGTCTTGGTGTGTTTCTAAACGTAAAATAGTGAGACGGGGTCGTCGTCCGGCGTGGTCTATTTGGCCCAATCAAACGATGAACCTCGTTCACAAGAAGACACGTGCTAAATTCCATACAAAAACAATACAGCCGCATACTACTAATACAAAAATATGTCACGTTCTCGAAGATATGTGATACAAAAACACGCATCAGCCGGTGGCCAACTAGTTTCGGCATTCGCCTCTTCGTTTGTATACAAACGTGACCTTCGTTCGGAAACGGGAGTGAAAAAGTGTGAGAAACGACTCCTCGTGTACCTCATTCACTTGCAAAGCATGTCTGATATAATAAAGTTAATATTAATGTTTTACTCGGATCGTTTGACAAGTGGCGGCTAGAATATCTACTTGAGATGCGAACGATGTGTCTTCAATAATATAATAATCATCGTGATACTTCAACCTTGACATTGACAACACTAAGTTCACAATCAATTACCAATATTGCAGCAGATCATTTATCAGTTTATAAATACCAAGATACAAGATTTATTTAAAGTGTGCAATATGTTGAGGCATCGACTTCATCAGAGCCGGTTGTTTGGCTGGCCTTGGTTTTTGCATGAAATTCCGATTGAAGCACACAAACAGCTGAGACCAATGTCAGGTGTGTTTGCTTCTGCTAACCATTATTTTACCAAAACAATAACCTCATGACACACTATCCTAAATAAAATATTATTATCACCGAATAAATGCAATTATTGAAACTGTAAATCGTTATTTATTTTTCTAACAGTTTATCTTACAATGGATAAAAATAGCTGAGCTGTGTTAAAATGGCGACCACTGGCCATGGAAACATCTCCGCAAGGATAATTCAACAGTTCAATATGGACACTGGCATTCAACACGTTTTCCTGGCCACTACAATAATCTAATGATTATCATCTTTAAAACAAGTTAATGCTTCCTATTGCAGATGCTATATCTGAATCGTTTTGATATTATAACAATTTGAATATTAAATGACGCGAACGTGCGAATTGACATGGATGATCACTGATATGATTGCAGTTTTAATATCTAACAGTATTTATGGTAATATCCTCGACATACGAGTGCCCCCATATACGTTTAAAATGAGAGATACGAGCAATCGGCTAGAGAAATCCATGGGTCTGAATATTTTTTTCTACACAGCCTACATATGAGGGCGAGAAAAGTTTAACGAAAAGGGTAAAGACCAGTGAAGAGAAAAGCAGTGACGAAAATTAAGCTCAAGTAACACTTTATAAATCTAATTTATTTCTTTACATTCTCGTTTTGGTTTTGCACAATAAATATTTGTCATTTATAAAGACTTTTTTTATTCAATAATACGTGGTAAATTAAAAAAACCATTTTGTTTTCTAGAACTTTTTGGGGGGATGGAACGGATTAATTGCAGTTTGTATGAGAAAATTTGATTCGAGTTACGAGCAAAGTTGCGGAACGAATTAATCTCATATGTACCACTGTATGCGATAATTATTTAGTTAACCATACGAGAAGTGTTTTCATAGCTTCTCTACAGTTAAAAACAAAAATTCAAGACAACAATTGAATGTATTTTTGTAAATAAACTGCGTTTAAACGAAGTAATCCAAAGACACGTGAGTGTTTATGGAAAACTGAAAATGGGTAGCTTAATCAGAATTTTTATCAATTTGGTTATATTGTGTAGGAATTTATTACAAACTTGCAACTCTAATTCAAATAATAAATAGTCATCTTGCATACTTAGGCGATGACAGACATTGAACACGTGCTATTCAAGACCTTCACTAAAACAAATGCCATCATTGTATGCATTTTCTATTAAACAAAGTAGTCGTGAGTTGTTTATTATGACTATAGTATATTTTGTGTATTCGTAGTATATAAAAACCCATACATATTCTCTGCAAATTAGTGTGGAATCTAAATCAATTATAGAAATAATTCACAATATTGTGATGCAACGCTTGTCTAGACTCGAGACGCTAGATCATCAAATGATTAAACTCGGCAAGAAATTCCTTGTATTAACAATCTGTATTAGCAAATATGTAAATAATTTCAACAAATATATAGATAACAAATATGTAGATTTCACAAGAAATACCTCGTAGTCTCCCTTCAAAAGAGTGCAGACAACCATTTTCGTTTCGGAATCCCGGAGACGACAACAAGAGGACAGTTCGATCGAAGAGCTGAACACAAAATGTCATAATGGAATGTGAGTCGTGTAGAATGTTTAGTGACTCCTACCATTACATTAAACATGACGTCATGCACTATGACCCGCATGACTTACTACTTTGGACTAAATTACAATGAGCAAGCACCCCGTATGCTATGTTGCCTTGTACCCCCGGTCAGACTAAACAAATCTATTCTTATCATTAAAAATATGTCCGTTTGGGGGCTTTTTATTTATCACCCAACTACATCGACCATAAGGGATAATACAATCTAAATATAATGTACCCATATGGATAGCATCAGTTAAAAAACACGGTACTTAGGTAATCGCCGTAAGTGTCTAATTTATTTATTTTACGCCCCGAGGAGCTATTTTTTTTAAGAAACGCATTTGGCGCGTAAATCGCCAAGTGACACGAGCTCGAGATTTAACACCAGTTAAAGATACCAGGCCTTAGTACTCATGCTACTTTGTATTCTGGCTTTAAATTCTAGCATTAATTTTCTTCGACAAGTCTTTATCGTGAGTGTCTGTCTGAAATGACAAATTTTCGTGGTGTTTGTAACGACAAATCATCCCTCAATAGGAACATCCAATAAAATATGATCATACTTAATGTACAACTGCTATGTTTACTTAAAAATATTTTTTGACTACTTATTTTACGCCCCAAGGAGCTTTTTGTGAGAGGGTTTTTTATACAAAACAACGTGTTAATTATCTGTTACATAGGTCACCGACTTAATAATCGCCTCAGTTTTTACCTTACAATTCAAGAAATAAGTGTAAGCCTGGATCGAGACGATCTATCGGGATTTTATTAATATTATTTCCGATCTCTCAATTTAAAATTAAAATATTTGAACCCATGACCACAGTATTTGTAGCCATGCGTCTTATACCCTGAGCTATCACGCTGGTATTTTATTGAAAACGTTAACTTCCTATCATGAAAGATCGGGAAACTAAACCTTTCGCTAAGTTCATTTTTAAGCAATCACGGTATTGTTAAAAGCATCACAATGAGCGTGCGAGAGATAGTTGCACTTGATAATTTATAACAAAAAACACTCGAAGGAGAATATTATGAGAATGAAAATCTGTCTAAAAACTAATGTAATATTATAATTGAATTGACATCAAGTCAAATGTATGGTGAAGCGCGTAGTTGTGATGTATTACATCACCGTTATAAGGGAGCAACGTTCTAAGCCGCCTCACACGCATTCAATCTCCTATACTGTCTCTACCGCAGACATCCGAACACATTAGGTAGATAAATAATATATAATAGAGTGAGAGAACCAACTATTTAAAATAATAGGTGGTTGAGAGATTAGTATTTGTGGGAGCAGAGGACGCGGGGTTTAACCAACTAGTAGCTGATTGAGGATTGCCTCTATGAAATTATATAAATTAAAAGATATATTTATTTTACGCCCCAAGGAGCGTTTTTGTGAGTGGGTATTTTTATACACAACTACGTGTTAATTTTTTGTCGGTGATTTTAACCATTACTAGTTACACAGGTAACCGACTTAATAATCAGTATTAGTACCTTACAATACAGGAAATCAGAGTAAACCTGGATCAAGACGATTTTATTAATATTATTCCCGATCTTCCAGTCGTATTAACTGATCAAATCAAATTGACTTGAGCTGGATTTGAACCCATGACCACAGTATCTGTAGCCACACGTCTTATCTCCTGAGCTATTTATTACACTGGTGGTATTGTGTAAAGCATTCAGACAAATATGAAATTGAGTTATGTATATATAAAATATCAATTAAAATACCAGAAGAGATGAAGCACGTTTACTCATTTTTGTAAATGGAGAGTTTATGAAAAATTAAATTATATCATTGTGAGTCACGTTCATAATTTTCTCCGGCGATATTATACGAAAGATAATAAAGTTTACAATTCGAGATTACAGGTCATTATTGATTTCGATTACTGTTCACATTGGATTGTACATTTGCGATCGCCCTTTAACTATACACATCCAGTATTCAAATAATTTAATAGATTGTGTGGCCTAATGAACGTATTTCCGTGTTGCAGCGACTGATTAAGTGACTTTTTTTTTCATCCGATTGTGGATTGCAACAAGGTCGATAGAAGGAAATTGCAATTTTTGAGTGGGATCGCTATAAGTGCAAGAGAGAGACGAGTTAAAGGAAAAGCTGTAGAATGCCGACCGGTTTGACGCGGCCTTCCGATTCCAGGACGGTCCAAGGTCTGAACAATTTGATTTGCTTGCGGGAATAACCTCCAATCACTATTTTTGCATCACTTTTTACTACTAAACAATCCACCTGCATCTTAATTAGTCAATTAAACAGCGGTGAATGTCATACATCGGCAAGCGTTTTCTTTTTTTATTTAATAATGCTACAAGCTGACACAATTCTACAGCAAGATAAAACTCTTTTCTTTTCTCTCATATCACGCAACGTGTGAATCATGATTTTGTTATGACATATGTCTTCCAATTTGATTTATTTTAATGCTTTAATATCTGACGGTTATTAAAATTTATTAACCAGCGTAATAGCCCAGAGGATAAGAAGCATGTCTACAAATACTGTGGTCATGGGTTCAAATCGCACTCCAGTCAAGAATTTAAAAATTGATTTGATAGGTTATTACGACTGGGAGATCGGCAATAATATTAATAAAATCCCGTTCGATTGTTTTTATACATGTTTACTCTGATTTCCTGGATTGTAAGGTAAATATTCAGGCGATTATTAAGTCGGTGACCTGTGTAACTAATAATAGTTAAGATCACCGATAGACAATTAGCATGTTGTTGTGTATAAAAAACCCTCTCAAGAGAAAAGCTCCTCGGGGCGGAAAATAAATAAATAAAATATAATCAAACACTTAGGGTGATAACCTAATTACCGTTTTTTAAACTGATCTATCCATATGGGTACATACTGAGCGATTATGTCGGGCAGAGCCGCTCTGTCGGTGACCTGTGTAACTAATAATAGTTAAGATTATCGACAGACTATTAACACGTTGTTGTGTATAAAAAACCCTCTCAAAAATAATAGCTACTCGGGGTGTAAATAAATAAATAAATCGAATGGGAATAAACAATATAAAGTGTGTATAGTGAGAGAGAAAAGGTGTTTGAATATTATTTTTAGATGCGTCGGCCTTTCACAGTGACGTAATGACAGTGTCATTGGCGAATCGAGAATGATGGAAGGTAGGTGTGGTAGACAATATTTTTTCAGTTATATAACTTGATCTGAAATGAAGATCACTAATGAATGCCATTGAATGGGTAAAATGCAGAAGTATCAGTAGCAATGCCACCGCAAGTGGTAACAAGACACGCCCAGAGGCATCCTCACTCTCATATTCGGAAGCCATAAAATTATAGTCGCTACGAAATATTGTACCCGCGGGGGTTGCTTGTCGTCACGACACTATAAAAAGTATATTTTCAATAAAAAAATGTCTTCGTTAGGCCTACAACGAGGAGTGTTCACACCGAATATAGGCGATATCAGAGTACAATAAAAGGAATCCGGCAAATTATAAAGGCAGTGCACGGTGTACATGCTCGTCAAGGTCTATCTAATGTACGGGAATGCAACACAACGTGTGCAAGTTATTATTACAGCAACACCAGACACCGGGTAACGGTCTGATGAGCTGTAGCTACAAGACCACGGTTAAAGAAGATAATAAGAAACTGTCACATACGAGTGCTAATTCAGGGGGTAAAATATTGGCGATTGATGATAATGGCGCCGCGGTACCGGCTGGTGGGTGTTACCGAACCAGGTTTTAGATAACACACGCATCACCTTCAATGTTTTTAATAAATTATACTTAATGCATATTTATTAACTGCATACAGTTATGCATATGTCGATGATGATGATAATGCGTTGTGTTCATACTGATACTTGAACAGATGGACATATGCAAACATTGGCACCTCTTTCACACAATTATTGGAGAATGTCAACAACCCTATAATATAATGAAAACCAATTCAGGAAAAGACGATTATTTATTCGAAGGAAATTGGAAGATAATCAATTATATATGGACTCCGTTTCCCATGAAGCAAAACCAAGAGGTTTAACTTCTGTTACAATCTGGGGCTGTGATATTCAGGAACGAAACGTACTAAATTATTATCTTAATTGATGGTATTTGTTATTGCTTGTTTTAATAGCTACTAATCATAAACCTTTCACATCTATAACACAAACATTGAAAAATATCATCTTGTTCTATTTGGTTATTGGGGTGGCAGGATTTGTGGCATTTTCAGGAACTCGATGATAACACTGAACAATCCAGGTCATGTGAAATTATTATACAGAAAGAAAATTTAACTTGGCAAAAGGCGTGTAATCTGAAAGAAAAGTTGAACGATTGTAAGTTTGGTGATGGCATAGGAACTGATGAATGCAAATGTGAAGAATGGTTATGCAAGAGGATCCGGAAGAAAGATGGCAATTTTTCCAGTCGGCAAAAAGTTGGGCACCGCCCATCAAGTGCAATGAAGTATTGAAAAAATAAATAAAAAACATACAGCGAGGATAAGTGAGTCGCAAAGGGCCAGTTCAGCGATTGTCGGTGCAGAGTTGAGCTCTGCACATGAGCTCTGTAATAATAGCAGTAACAAGGTACGGCGGATGACACGTCACACACTACCACGAGACTACAGGATGCACAATGATGTACAGTGCAAGTACACACGACACAGTCCACCACCGTCAGATGCGGACTGAGGATCACCACTGCCGGTGCACGGTGGTGGGGCGGCGCCCCTTCGCCCGAGCCTCGCCCCTCGCCGCCCCTCTACGGAGGCCCCCTTTCCTCGTAGTCTTGCCCTCCCACTCATCACTACTGTGATCATGTGTCAAGGAACCACCTCATATCATACACATCAATGAACACACTATCACTATCATACACCTTCGATATGCACTTGTCCAAGGCTGTCTCGTCTATGCAGGCCAGAATGCTACACAGAACTCGTCCGTAAATCTGTGAGCAGTGGTCGTCCGAACAGTGCTCGTTGTATGGGAATTCAACTAAATTATATACTTTTCAACCATCACACTACTCTATAAAATCTATTTACACTACGATCACAATGAAAACAATATCACCTAGTCTTATATATCTACTATACACAATCATTACATGTTTATACGCAAAACTATTTATTTATTGATTTACACGCCCCTAGGAGCTTTTTATACACAACAATGTGTTGATTGTCTGTCAGTGATCTTAACTATTACTAGTTACACAGGTCACCGACAGAGCGGCTCTGCTAGACTTAATAATCGCCTCAGTATTTACCTTACAATCCAGGAAATCAGAGTAAACCCGGATCAAGACGATCGATCGGGATTTTATTAATACTATTCCCGATCTCCCAGTCGTAATAACCGATCAAATCAATTTAAATATTCTTGACTTGAGTGAGAATTGAACCCATGACCACAGTATTTGTAGCCACGCTTCTTATCCCCTGAGCTATTACGGTAGTATTATTAATAACTATTATATTTATCCTCCTGTAATGTTATTGCGATATTGCAGTGTTATATTTTATTTTTTTGTTGTATCTTTCAATATACATATATTAATATAAATAAATCAATATTTCTATTTTCAAATAAGTAATTTTTACGCAGTCTATATATCGTTTCTACAACAAGAATTAATTATAATTTGTAGAAAAAACATCTGTAAAATGAACGTTAATCAAGTTTAATTTTATTACATATTTTGGTCGTGTAAATTTAATACAAATTTAAATATGTGTCGTTACAAATCAAAAACGTTTATCTGAGATTTTTGAACAAAATGGGTCATGATATACGTTTTACAGAGAATTTTACATAGAAGCTAACTTACATTTCTCAAAAAAGCTTAAATACAACTGTGCATTTCAAAATCGTTTATATGCATAATAAACGTGCATTTTTTCAAAAATTTCCATGTTTTCTATCCCAATGGCTTCCCCTTTATAAAAATATTTTTGAAATATGTTATCCTGAAATAGTGTAAAACGAAAAACTTGAATATTTCAAAGTGCAATATAAGCGTTTTTGATTTTTATCGACATATATGATAGTTATGCATGTAAAGATGTAATAATAGTGTATATGGGAATAGGTGATATATTTTTCATTGTGATCGTAGTGTAAATATGTATATTAGAGTGGTGTAATGCTTGAAATGTATATAATATCGGCTGATTTCCATACTTCGCGTACTGTATCTGCGACCAAGCCGCTGACGTCACAAATTCAATCTTCCGGCCCGTTATGACAACTTTCGATGGCCCCGACTTGTCGCATGTCGTGTATCACTCTAATGAAAATAAAGTTAAACCCCAAGGGGTATTGGCGACTAGTTACTTAGTTAATTATTGTTCACCTTTTGGGTATGGACCTAGGGTAAACAGTCTCAATGTCTCAGGTAACCCTGGTAATTAGAGAGAAATGGAATTGTCACCGATGCAATTAAGTTAATCGGAGAGAAGGTGCAGGAAGGAGGTAGTAATAGTAACCACAGTCTTGACCTACGACAAGGTAGTCAAGCAAGGCCGTTTCACTGTCGAGTCTCACATCACTGACTACCATGTTGACTCTTCACTAAAACCTCATAAACTTATTGTTTCGTCGTGTAAAATTATATTTTATACATGTGTCGATAATCAAGAATATAATATTATGTACAATTCAAAGCTTATGCATTATAATGTCGTCTTTGTGTAAAGTTTGTTAATTACATATGAATGTGTCGACGTGCTTTTGTTGATGGTACAAAGTACATCATCACATTTTTAGAATGAGTCAATTCAATACAATTATAATCAAGACACGTGCCATTTGCATTATTACTCACAATATCTATTAGTATTTTCCCAATATTAACAATAAGAATATTATAATTACAACAAAAAATAAGTGCGCTAAAATTTAAATATTATGTAATAATATAAACATAATTATTATGTGTATACCGTGACGCACTACTCCCTTTCGGGGTTGGCCCGGTCTGTTGCTACACTCAGATTTATAAATTGACAATCCTTCTCCATTCACTCCTATCCTTGCATATCTCCCTTGCTTTTTCTAGTTTCATTATTCTATTCATACATCTTCTTTTATTCTTGGTGCTCCTAACTGCTTTCTTCTTGAGAGCAGCACCAACCACATCCATCCATGTATTCTTCGGTCTTCCTTTTCCTCTCTTTCCGCTAATCTAGCCCACATAAATTACCTTAGTTAATGTTTCATCACTCATTCTTTCGACGTGTCCAAACCATCTCAAAAGGTTCTTCTGCTGAACTTAAATTTATTTATCGAATTAACCTTTTTTAGATAATACCTATAGAGTGACTAAAATACTAAGATGAATGCGTGATATGAGTCGTTCTTTAATTTTTGTGTAATTAATTGGTTTGTTCAATAAAAAATTCACAAAAATAAAACTTGGGAGTTATGTAGCTCGCCATTAAAAAAAACTAATAATATAACAATTACAATTACCCTGATATTGCCGATTGCTGTGGAGTTTCCACAATATGTGCATTTTAATTATGACTGAATTAAACCGCCTACAAACAGTTTTGGTTTTCTGAATTGCCTTGGACCACCCTACGTTGTCATTGTGGATATTTAAAAACAGAGAAAGATATTTGCGTTTGTCTTTAATACTTTCAACAAGCATATGACAGTAGAACTTAAATCAACCACCCAAGCGTGCCCGACTAAACACGATAGTTGCTTTCCAACCCGCAGGATAGATAAATGTGATAAAAAATGGTTACTATGATTTTAAGCAAAACATTACTATCTAATTTCCTCTATTGGGTAGGATTACAAATTAACATTGATAAATGATTAGGTTAGAATATGGAGATAAACCAGAATTTCACTATCGGCAAGCTGTCAATATATTACTGATAAGATAGTTTATGTATTGTTTGCTACAAACTGCGAACTAACCGGTCGATTTTCAGTTTTCAAGCAATGTGTACAGTGAATGTTAACCAGATAGTAGTTTTATCTCATTTGGGATGTTTGTGAAAACGATTTGGTCTCGGAAAAGATAAGGGAAACTGACCTCGCTCGAAATGAAATAAATTTATTTTACATTATGCTGGGAATCGACAATATTTCTCCATTTAATCAATGCAAATTATCTGTATATTATCATATGAGAGTAATTTACATTATTTCTATGATGATATAATTATAGTATGTATAATTTGATATTATAGGCACATCAATCGTACCCACAGAGTCTACCTAATATGTTGACTATGACCAATTCTGTCATTCGAATATACATAGTAATGCAATGTGTTAAAGGTAGAGTTAGTTATATGGAAGTAGCTGGATGTGGTCTGAATTAATATGAGTGGTACGTTTTTTGTACGGTAGTTACTACTAGGCAAGAATCCGATAAAACGTGTCTGCACCAGGATCAATGCTCTTACCTTACATTATATATACATATATATATATACATATATATATATATATATTTATATATATATATATATATATATATATATATATATACCAATAATACTCCTTATATAACACTAAATAAACAACTAAGAAACATGATTCTTCTTACTTATTAGATCCTTGAGTAGGTACTTACTGCAATCATACCTAATTGTCTGGTGTTCAATTGAAATTTGAACTCATCACACCACTTGTGAAAATGTAATATGACGAACGTAGTACTAAACTAAGTTTGGTGTAATCTGGGGTATATTTTAACTGTATAAGTTATTCTTTATTGCTACTTTTATTTATCCAGATATATAAATATTCTGTAAATAAATCAATTAGGAAAATACGCCACGCTCATCTCAATTAGTCGCATTTGAAATATATTTAGATTTTGACTCCGTTTGACCCTAAATATACCGCAATTATTGAATTAATAAACTTGTGATGTAGATACAAATTTTTTATTAAAATATCGCCGCGGAAAAAATCAATGTTTTCAGGAGAGACAAAAAACTGTTTCATCAAATCAATATTTTTCTAATTTATTAATTAAAATTCTTAAATATATTTATTTTACCTTAGGATAGTAATGTCATTTACATTTTTAATGTAACGTTTACTTCATAGTAATGAATTATTTTTTTTGTACATAGGACTTATTGTGGTTTCCACGACGATATACCGCCTTTATTTTAATTAATTTTTATACTAATTTCCTAAGACGATTAAATTATCAAATACATTGAATTACACGGCACTGATAATAAGCCTTGTATAGAACTAAAATTATTTATGAATGTTTCAATTATCTACAGATATCGAAGAATGTAGGTATATACATACATATTTAAAATAGTCACCAGTGTGAGCCATTTAACATGTTTATACACTAATCGGAGAAAATGTGGATAGCGGATGAGAAATATCATTCACAATGAGATTTGAAAAAAGTCTGAATGTCGAAGTGACGTGATAAAAATTATTTTACAAGTGTGTTTTAGATATATGTGTTATAAAAAAGAGAAATCGCTCGTTGGCATATCGGCTGCTGTTACCATGTATGTGCACTCTTATCTCTAAAAATACTGCATTCCGAAACAATTATCACCGAGGGGACGATAAAGTAAACAGCTTTTTACAGATATAGCAAAATATTTCGTCCAACGCTAATACTAAGAACGAGATCGATGGAATTCACAGATAAAATTGAACACCAATGGCTAAAAAGAAATGGAAAAAGAATGCATATTCAAATAGACGGGGCATTATGTATTCTGTACAAACATTAATCATATTCACCAAAATAATGACAGAGTAAAATATTAAGTGTGGCATTTTCAAATTAATATTATTTTGACGAACTACCCAAAACACGATATGTTTACAAAAATATTTTTTGCAAAATGCATATTTATTTAAATAGGAAATCCAGTCTGATTAAGCATTTATTCTTGAGGAAGAAAACGAATTTTTTTCGCTATGAATCACCGATACTTGATTTTGATTTTAAAATTGTATAAGGTTGCGAATCACACACACTTTTTATTTGATTTATAATTTTAATACATAGTTTGCACAATATTTTGAGGGACAATTGAAATTCAGAAAGTGTCTGGCTTGGTTGTCGCTTCGATCCAACCGCTGACTTCCTGTAATGTTATACCTCGTCTATACTTCACCTGCTACTATATTATCTATTTATTATACGATACATCCATACTTTATTATATATCGTATAGTTTCAGCTTCCTTCCTTGCCTACTTCCACCAAGGAATTTATATACTCTTCGATGGATGTCCGAGGATAGAAAGCTCCGAGATTCCTTTTACGCAAGCTTCACTTTTTACTCTTTGAGACCTTAAATATTACAAGGTAAATGATACAGCACTATTTTAATCTCTTCAGATCTTAATTCATTTCGATAAATCAAGATATTTCTATTGAAAAACAATTTTATAGGACAATCAATGTTATGTGCATAATTCTGTGGAATATATCCAAAAGAGTGTTACACAATGTTTATTATTTATGATACTGACTGATCTTGAAATATCAATTTGGGGCTTATTGAATGTCAGCCAAAAGTAATCATTATTAAGGGTCAGTTTCTTCAACCCGTGTTAAATCTCGAGCTCGTGATTTACATGCAAAATGCGTTTCTTCAAGATGTAGCTCGTGCTACCAACTGTCAAATCCTTGTTCGGGGATATCGACGTGCTACATAATGCTAAACATTGAGCTCGTGCTATATTTCTTTCTCCATTCCAGTTTCGTCGCTACAAGTTCTCCTGAATGCCTGCCATACAAACATGGGAACCGCTCGGATATAGCTTTAGTTTCAAGAAACGGAATATTTGTATACGACACGGGATTCGTACAATCTCTTGCCACGTAGCACACGATTTAACAGGGATTGAAGAGACGGGCCCTAAGATTGTGATTATTAGAAAATGGTTTTAATATAAACCACAGCACGTTTTCAAAAGGAATGCATATATTCTATTTTCAGCTTGCCTATGAGAATTGTTACAGCTCCTTGCGAATATTTTATAATATTTCAGAACGAAAGTCAACAACGAAATATTTTCAATATTAAATATGTTTACATATGTATATACAAACAAGGCAGCAGTTTAATCTAATCCTGAACGTCTCTTTGAAAATAGAGTATTATGTAAACACTTTTGAAGGCCTTTCAACATGAACATACACGTGGATATTCCGCTTCATAGTGCAACAAAATTCTACATATTTATCGTTAAACGAGATGGTCTTGGCACCTGTTCAATAAGAATCCGTATGACTTTATAGGCGCCTAGATGCCCCAAGCTATCCACTCGGTTTAGCAAAATGCGTAGTCTACGTCATACTATGTATTATAGATTGTGGGGAAAAAGCTTCGGTTGATCGGATAAAAGCTTTTTCCGATAAGTGACCGCCCTCTTCTCTATAATGCGAAACGACGTGTATTATATACAACGCCCACACTCATTGATATTTTTAGATCCGTGACATTTGTATTTAATAATCCATTAAGACTATTCTACCATCGAATAAAACATTATAACATGTTTGCAAAGATGGTTCGATATGGTGTGGTGGTTTCCATAGTATTGAGGGTGGGGTTTAAAGTTGGCGCCTTATGGCCGGCAACCAGTGGACCTTGTAAGCCTAAATCACAAATTATTATCTATACAAGTATTGAATATATTAATATGAGTAATAACCCGCACACTATAAACTACAAGCTGAAGAACTGGTCCTCTTCATCAGACCCCCGCTATCGACATTAATAACTTGCTCATCCACTTCAGTGCAGCCAAGATGCAATTATAACACATGCATTTCCACACTGGTGACAATTCTCAGCCATTACTCTCAATCATACTTTATAATGTATGCAAATGTTCTATTATTTGTAAGAATATCTATAAGCATTTGCATATACGTAATGAATTCTCGCAAACGTGCGGAGATTACTATTGTTTTTTTGCGAGGACAATGAGATTCGAACCCGAGGTTATCATATAGATAGCTGGTAACAATATTACTTTATCCACCATAAATAAATATTATATATTGCACATACAGTATATGTACATACAGCGGTGTAATATCATCATTCAAAATATACGAGCTGTCGTTTAGGCGAGACAAACAAAAAGCACTTTTATCTGAGACGAAAATTATGTAATTTATACAAATTGTTCGAATATAAAAAAGTAAACCTAAGCACGAAGACAAAAAAAGTGGAAGCAGCCAATATGCCAAAGAGGATCATGTAAATTAAATGTGAAAGCGGAGTATTTTTTTATTTTTATTCCTCCAATAACATAAGAGACATTCATGTCTGGATTAACTATGAAAAGTTTGATTTTATTTGCCCATAAGAGGCTATAAAGCAAAAGCATATTTTATGACGTTTTTAGCTAAATTAAATTTTATTGCAACTTTTTCGTGTTAAGTATCATATGCATTTAAAATAATTTCCTCTCTCTAAATTTTATTGACATTGCACGAATAGTCGGATGATTGAACGATCGGTGGCGTGTACGATTGTCGACGATCATTTTTTTAACACACGTTACTTTTTTACTCAAAATCGATTTTAATACATCTATCCACAAAAAATACTTGATTATACACTTGACTCTTATGATAAACATACATACTGACTATAAAATATTATTTTACCGTTTAGAAAACGATATATTTGGACAAAAATAAACAAATCCTCAATATAATAATGCAAGCTTTATATTTGTCTGACAATATTGGTTTCATAAGACTAATGGGGTTCTGACGTATCGCAACATAAAACCCTAGACAAATATATACTCAGAATAATTAATAACTTGTACGATAAGACATCTAAAACACTATCTTCATATGCGATTCAAATCTGTTGGTAATGTGAAAATATACCTAAAAAAAAGACTTCTTGTGGTAATTATGTACCTATATCTATTAGTAACCGATAAATTTTTGTATTATATTAATAAAATATTTAACTATGTTTTGATAAGCGGTAGACTCCATCTATCATAATATTGACAATCAAGTTATATACACTTTCTTAAAAAGCCGCATCATCCTGCGTGTCTCGAAAATTAAAAAATATGCCTATGATCGCATTTTTTTATAACTCAATACACATATTTTTATAAAGTATAATAGAATAAAATGTTTAACCACACAGATTGATTCCAGGCATCTGCGAAATAGATCATATACGTTAATTTACTATCGCATAACATTACGAAGTCCTTCTAAAAACATTATCGAACTGGTATGCACGTTAATAACTATCGGATATCACTATTCCGGGTTCGAATTATCCTTCCCCGGTATCAATTCCAACGTATGTAAATTACCCACAAATAAAAAAATACTGGCTTGGATTAATTGTTGGGAATAGAGAGGGAATGAGAAAAAAAGCCACGATTCAGAAGGTGTTTGCGAGTGTATTTAAAAATATTGTTCAGTATGATTACATAGCACGTAAAATAGATAAGGAACACATGTCGTGGAATAGCTAAATTATTAATAAAAATGTACATTATGTTTACTTGGTAATGAATGGTGAGTTCGTGTAATTTACACGGAAGGAAAATTCTTCATTAGTGATTTTATTATTTTTTATATTCTCGAGATAATTGATTGATATATAGAGCGGCGTCAAGGATCCTCGTATATTATTAAAAGAGAAGAGGAAGTGGTGCTGGGGTGTTTAATCTAAGAAGATATTCTATTGAGACGAGGGAGAAAAGCAGACTTCCTGCGTCGCTATTGTGTGTCTTAATTCGCTGGACCGTTCGCATATTTTCAAAGCATTAGTCCTACATAAATATAATTTGATAAATAAAAGTCGCAGAAAAACTCCGAAGGCACTAGACTAACACAACACCGTTTCACTTGAAACTAGTCTGAACTAATAAATTCAATAATTAACACTGGTTCAATATGGAGTGATTAATCGATTCAAAGTGGGAAGTGTGACATCATCCACTTGAATGTACGATCACATATCCTGTCATACGGGAATTGTATAGGTACGTTAAAAATATTTGAAGTACCTACACCTGTTACATTATAATAATATTTAAAAAAAATGAAGAATAACATTTTTAAAATAATGTTGAAAACAGACAGTTTAGACATCTTTCAGGTGCAGAATGGTAGGAAAAACCTCGCGGTATCACAATGGATGCATAATTTGATACTTCCCGTAGAAAGCTAATGAGATGGAGACTATTGTGGGCAAAAAAAACAGAAATTAAAGTATTGTTTCTAAATGAAAGATTGTAAAGCGTTAGTGTATGGAATCCTGTAATGTTTTACCATTGCACGTAATTCAATACTTCACGGCCGAATCACTCTTTAACGATGGACACACACGCATATATTTACACACATAATCAGAATAAATTCAAAAAAAATCGCAATTAACTCGGTTGGAAATCATAATCTATTATTAAAATATTAATACACCGGCTAGCGGTTTTTATAAATTTAGAATATCCGGTGTTTTACGTGTTTGTTCTCTTATCTGAAAAAATATGTAAGGTACTTTCTGAATGATTAGGCCTAAGAAAAATATGGATGACGTAGACATGTGGGTGGATTCAGAAGGCTTGTACTAACTAATAATTATATAGATATCATTGACGTGGCTGTTTGAATTTTTGGTTTTGAAAGAAAATACTGTTTTCAACATTATATAATTAAAATATGCTTTGACACAATTGATTGTGTGTTTTGTGTATTAAAAAATAATTCGCATTTAGACAAATGTTTGGGAAAATCTACGTAAAGGGAAACAGCTGGTAGACGTGCGAATATGTATTGCGAATCGATGAAGATCATGTGGAGGCCGCGTGACGCAGCCGCCCTTTCAGTATCGATCGGAACATGAGTGGAGGAGGGGAACTGCATCTATAAAAATATATTTTTTAATAATAAAAAAAAAAATTAACCTCTGGCTGGGGGGGCTCGGGACTTTTCTTCACTGGAGACAGCGTCGCAGTTGTAACAGCGAGCGGGTCACAACAGCTGCTTGCCAAAACAACACTGAATCTCGAACACCGGCCGGTTATTACGATACAATTTAGAGGGAATCACAATATTTGGGAAAATCAGCTGATCGCGGACGGAGCACCGGCGACAAGAGTAGTCACAATCAGAGACGAAGAGTGGAGTGATCAGGTGGAGGAGGTGGGCGTGTGAGATGTTACGGTGTCGACGGCCATGTCTCGACTGCGACCGGAGACACACGAAGCAATGCAGGGCTCCGCCCCCCTCGACCGGCACATTTTAAAAATAAAACATCATTAAATATACATTATCAATTATCTAAATGTCGCTTTGTCTTTAATTATAACATTAGCATCGTACGCACTGCCGTAATCTCATTTTGGATTTGGCTCTATCAGACGGAAACGATCGATCGTTTACGAAGTTTGTCGAGCGGCGTCAAAGATAAGACACAGAATAATCGCACCATTTATTACCTTTTCGGATTTTCACTGTAAGAATTTTAAACAAAGTTTTCACACAAAATTTAATCGAATTATTAAAAAAAAAACAATACAGTGGTACCTTGACATACATCGGAACCACCGATATTAGTAGGCCCGACAAGTGATCAGAATAGAGTATGGAACGGTGAGTTTGACAGAGGCTACACCAATCAGACGCAGGTAGTTTCCCTCCTCGACCAATCATCTCACTCAACTCCGCCATCTTGATATTTATACATCCAGTTGTGAGGCATTTATATCGATGGTGTTGGTTTAATTCGTTCTGCAACTTTGCTCGTAACTCGAATCAAATTTTCCCATACAATTCCATACAAAATGCCATTAATCTGTTCCAGACCCCTAAAAATTCCTAGCAAACATAATAGTATTTTAACGTACCACGTGTTTTTGAATAAAAGAATGTGAATTTATAAATGACAAATATTTATTGTATGAAACCAAAACGAGATTATAAATAAATAAATTAGATTTATAAAGTGTTACTTTTGCTTAATTTTCGTCACTGCTCTTCACTGGCCTTTGCCCTTTTCGCTAAACTTTTCTCGCCCTCACATGTAGACATTTTAGAAAAAAAATGTTTCAGACCCTTGGGTTACTCTAGTCGAATGCTCGCATCTCGAGTTTTACTCGTATCTCAAAGCTAAAATCGCTTGCTCGCGTGCTCGTATCTCGATCTTTTCATACCCCACTACATATTCTTAATTTTGAACCAGCCAGTGGAAATCCAATTAGCAGTGAGTTCATTGAGAAGAGTACGATGACTGATGGTGAGAGGGTGGGTAGTTTGAGGATGGGGCTGCTGAGCGTCAGTGGTTCGAAATAAATATGCGGCCATATTATTTTTGGCGGGTTTTCACGAACGAAACATTGCCAACCTCCATAAGGCCGTCTTCTTTACTCTGCCAACGAAGAGTAATGAACTGCGGAACGTGGACGAACTTTAAATGGAGGGGAAATTCTAGCACCTCTTCCCATCCTAAAAGGAAAACTAGGCCATCCTAATAAATCGCACATCATGTCGAGGGTGCACTCATCCAGAAATAAAGAATAGGTTGGTATCCGTCCCAACTAAATATGCAATAATAGTTGAGATAAACGAAGTATGTGGTTGATACTTTGTAGCTATTTGCCATGATATTATTATAAGTGATGTTTGGTTTCCGCTTTGAGGGGAGACGGGAGTAGAGCTGGTGTCGTGTCGTGTCGTGTCGTCGGCGCTTTGAAAAGCATGTCGCGCATCACAATGACCAAGAGTGGTGTAAAAATATGTTTCTTTTTAGAGATGGATGGTATGAGTTGCAAACTACAGAAGAGCTTTTGAGCCACATCATATACCAGAGAATCCCACTCAAAGGATACCACAAATTCTAAAGCAAACTATACCGCCCTTTACATTAACCACCCGTTCTTCAAATATTACATGCCCTAATCATTACATAATACATAAATAATAAAAAAAACATTTAAACAAATAATAGCAACAAATAACATATAATAAAATACCAAATAAATTAATTTTGCTTAGTTATAAACGTAGGAAAAACTCAGTATATGCATGTGACACCCAACTCGGAATTGGTAGCACATCGTAGCCTGAAGATAGATAATGACCACTTTCAGCAGGTTGACTCCTTTGTATATTTGGGAGCAGTGGTCACTAAGGAGGCTGGAAATAACCAGGGTATAAACTCTCGCCTGCAAAGTGCTAATAGGACGTATTTCGGCTTAATACGGTTGCTCAGATCAAGATATCTAAGTAGAAGTACCAAGGTAGAATTATACAAGATGCTAATTAGGCCAGTACTAACCTACGGTGCAGAAACATGGGTTATTACCAAAACTGAGGAGGATAGGCTACTTATGAGGAGGATCTTGGGTCCTGTTCAGGAGGCACCGGGACTATTTAGAATTAGACGGAACGATGAGATTTACTCATTATATAAGAGTGTGAACGTAGTGCAGTTTATTAGGGCTTTAACATTAGGTTGGGTTAAAGAGCAGGAGGGATAGTATCGGAAATACTATCCAGCAAGCCTGTGGGTAAGAGAAGGCAGGGTAGACCTAGGCTAAGGTGGGCAGACGAATTCTATAAGGTAGTTAGGAGTTTAGGAATTAATAACTGGAGGAGCGCGGCCTCCAATAGAAATAATTGAAAGATGCTGGTGCGGGAAGCCTTGGTTCATCACTGAACTGGAGTGCTTCTGATGATGATGATGAAATTAATTTTGCAGTAGCTCTATACTTAATCCAAACTCACAATTCTACATTAAGGCAGAAGAATTCAGCTACAAATGTCAAAAATGATCAAAACTTGTAAAGAAAAGTTTAGTTCACAACAAACCTAACAAAATGTGATTCATAATCATAAATCATAAAGAATGGACGTGGCTGAATATATTGGCTAAGCCGTGGACTGCTCTTACAAATAGTGGGTTCGGATTGCGTTGTGACAATTATTAGATTAATATTCCTCATTAAATATTGAATGGAATCTTATTATACAATTGGAATTTCTATGATAGAAAAATACTTAAGATGATTCACAAACTAAATGATTATACTCACAACAGCACTTCTTTCGATCTTTTTTGTTTCGTTAAAGAAAACGTTGTTTCGATGACTATATAGTGCCAAAATTCACTAAGTAATATTTCATAGTAGTTTTGAGATAATGGCAAATTAGTGAAAAAAAAGTCTTAAGTAGAACTATAAATTTATGATATATATTTGAATAATTTACAATGTGGTATAAGTATGTATGAAATGACTTCATTTTTTTTTCCAAATATAACACAATTATAAAAAATACCTCTATTTTAACTATCAGAACTAACGAACAGAAAGTAAAATGTAAATTTGACTTCGTTAATTATTTTTCTCCCGAAATATTGATGATACGACTAAGTGCGTTTTGGCAGTAGATAATATAAAAAAACATTTTCAAATGCATCCCTAACTCAAAATCATCAAAATTTGATTTAGTGCATTTTAGCAGTATACCCTCGATATGTATGTATTCAGACGTCGCGACGTCAAATTAAAAATCGTCGTCATCGTCCCGTAGACCGTATTTACCGATATTTTTTATATAATTACATTAACGAAACTACAAATGATAACAATCCCATATTAATTAATATGTGTAATTAATTATTTAGATTAAGGTAGATCAATTTGTAATTAATGAAAGTGTGTACTTGTGGTGATTAGAAATACATAAGTAATAAAGACGAATAAAGATATTCTATCGATTAGGTGAAATGGACGGCTTTCTTACAATGGGAAAGTTAAAAATAAAGCAGGTAGTTAGAGAAGAGGTGTGGAGCATATGTTAGGGGGATGGGGGTGGCGTTGGGTGATGATGCTGGGCAGGTAAGGGGGCGTGACCTGTGAACCACGTGGCCAGGTAGAGTACAGCCCGATAGTGAATGAATCGAGAGCATTCATCAACACACAATTTGTAAACATTACATTTAAAATTTAAAAAAATAATAATAATATCAAAATTATACCCATGTATGTTTATGAGGGTATAGAGGGAGATAATTTTTTTTAAATTTTGACGATGGGATCATTTCATTAATTTGCAGTTTCAGTAGATTGTCGCTGTATTCTGAAAAATCTTGATCGTATGGATTGTTGCAGACAAGGAAGGAGTATGTCAGAAGCAGATTGTTGATCATTATATTGATATGAAATGGATGAGTTTGTAAATGATTGTAGTTGTTAGTACAAGTATAGTGGACACGTGGGTTGAGGCCGCGCCAGACGTAATCAATATCAGAGTGAACACCCTGCTTCAGCCCCTACGCCCCTACGCCCCTCTACCCCTGATTCTATACAGACTGCTCCTACCCTGGCTGCTGCCACCCTCGGATCCTCATACTATCAAACATGCCGCCGACGCCTCTTTGCCCAGACACCGGCGAATTCTCTCCGCCGCGGCTCGATTTACAATTTTTACTTTTCTATTCGCAACAAGTTCACTAACCCCAAACACCATCAAACGAATCACAATGTTGCATTCCATCAATAATATCAGGAATTTATAAGCAAACTAATAATTTTACGTGAAAGGTGTTCAATTAAGCCCAGGTCGAGATATGCACTAGAAAAGATTATTTCGGAACCTTAACTCAATAAGTGATTGAGTACTTAACCACTATAGAGTTAAACAAAATTTTCCACCAATAATCATAGCAAAACCCTTTACTACTTTTATTGACACAACAATTTCATGACTCATGATATATGTTAATTAAATGGTCATACTCAAATGATTCATCTGCTTAACACGCACACGAGTTTGTCTATCAACATCAAATAAACATTGATAACTCGACATAATGAATCACGTTTTTAAAAAGTACGCGGTTATTTATTATTGATCACTGACACAAAAAGAATACTAGTTTTCTGAAGCCCTTCAAGTTTAATGTGTTACCGAGAAAACGGTAACAAGTTTACATTACATAGATATAGGCGTGTTAATATAGTATAATTATAATAATTTATGTATGTATTAAAGGTAATATGTGTCGATTTAATAACCCATTTTTTTATAGTCAAATAAGTAAATCTGCATGATTTGGGATTTAAATTGAATTAGTCCATAGATAAACGATTAAAATGATTGCATAAATGGTTCTTCTTTACAAAAAAAATCCTCCAAGGTTCCAAAGTTAGCCAACTTACAGGCTCTAAACATTGATCCCCATATTTTACAAAATAATAATCGATAAAAGAATAAGACTTACATTTGTATAGGCATGGTGATTGTGACGGGGCGGTCTGGCGCATGGGATGCGCCCCCCTTGCATCTCGCGCTGGCATGGACCTGGAACAACCAACATCTTCACCACGTTATTGCATTATGTTCACAAAAGATTTCATTAAAAATAAGTAGCATTCTAAATTAAAAAATAAATAAGGGCAAAGCGACGGCTAGCTGGGGGAAAGCGTTGAACAAATAAAAATAATCTTTATATCTTTTATCCAATCAAACAATAGCTTCAATCAATTATTTGCTATGAATTTATCAACAACATAACTTCATTGCATTGGTGCACTACTTTTAAAATAATAATGTAAACATGTTTTTGTTACAGTGGCTTATGTAAAACATACTACAAAACTAAAACAAGATGTAAGGATCAATATTAACATACGTTTACGTTAATTTTATCGTATATTTTAATCCTACATCATTTCTCGTTCTCTAATAATAACCTAATCTAATAATACGATTTAAAAATGTATATAAAAATAAAATACTCATCGTCTTCGACACCCACAATGACGATAAGAACTTAACAATTTATTGTGATAAAATACTGCATACCTAGTTATAGCGATTAAATGCTATTTTGCACTCTTGGCATAATAATAATATTCATCTCGATGGAAATACATTTTTTTATATTGGTTATAATGGATTTTTAATCTATATTTATATTTGAACACTTGACATTGATTTTAGTTTATATTTAGTTAGTTAAGAATAATATTTTGATTGAACCATCCTAATGAAATGTTTTGAAATGAAATTTTTCCAGTGAATTTATTCTATTGAATTTTTAGTGTTCTTTTAGTAGTTATAAACGATCAATTTGTTATCATTATATATTTTAAATATTCGCATTTGTGGCTTTATATTCGTCATTAGTGTGCGATACATAATAATTCCCGCAAATAACATTTTAAAATACACAACCGCAAATTTCACGATTTCGTACTCGCGCAGCTATAATTTCAATAATATTTTAAATATATTCCTAACACAAATTCAATATATGTTTTCACTCCGCCATTAGCATCTCTGAAACCCCCTATTCTTATTATTAAATTTTCTAATTCAGTAATAAACACAAATATTTTTCTGATACAGAGATTACATAAAACCGGTCGAATGAAACAACGAGTAACTGTTTTATCAGCACTACTCTATTTATAAACTAGTCTCGCTAAATACGATTTTTAAGTTTCAACAACATACCTAAAGTAAATAATAAAAGCTTAAATTCATAATAAATAATACTATGTAGTTTTTTTTCTCCTTTTCTCTCGATATTCAATAGATTTGATTAAAAACCAACATGTGTGATTTAGCAACGCCCAATAAATTTCATATTATATTACAATTATAACATGTAATCCCATAACGTACAATGTTACGAGGTTATATATTTATTATATACACATTTTAAACCGTTATCTTCTCAGTGGAATTCTATTAAAATTTGAGATAAATAAAGAAACTACCTCAATATTCATACCCTAAATAAATAAATAAATATCGTGACGCCTTCCCTATTGACGGGAGTCCCTTTATAAGGGGTTGGCCAGGCCACCTTGGCCTTTACGGGAGAATATAGTAGAGATGGTTTCCCAGGCCACCACACAGCAATGAGTACTTAAGATCTAGTTTGCTAAGCTAGATCTACCAAGCGAACCCGAGAGTCTTCACTCACGAATCCGTTACACTAACCACTGGGGCCACAAGGCGGCTCTTCATACTTCATACCCTATGCTTACTATTCATCTGAAAGTGTTCATACCTATGGGAAAAAATGTATAAAACGTAACAATTCAATACTATTTCGTATCCAATTAAGCGAGTGAAATTGTTTAAAGCTAATGTAATGATGATTAAAGAGTGTGATGGAGATAAGGGGCGAGTCTGCGGGATATAATGGCGGCAGGACAGGATATCCTCTACCTATCATCAACCAGTGCGTTGGTCGTGAATGTGTTCATTCTCTGATAAACATAGATCGGCTCATCATAATATGCTAATTAAATTATGGATACATTTTTTAAAATTATAATTATTAAGAGAAAACAGTCGTCTGGAATACCAGAGAACCTACATCTCTGATGGAGCTTTTTTGAGAGGGTTTTTAGACACAACAACGTGTTAATTGTCTGTCGGTATTATTACTAGTTACACAAGACACCGACTTAATAATCGCCTCAGTATTTACCTTACAATTCAGGAAATCGGATTACACCTGGATCAAGATCGATCGGGATTTTATTAATATTATTCCCGTTCTCCCAGTCGTAATAACCGATCAAAATCAATTGAAATTTTTTTGACTTGAGCGGGATTTGAACACATGACCACAGTATTTGTAGCCACGCGTCTTATCCACTGAGCTATCACGCTGGTAATATATTACATATATTATATATGCATTCATTATGAATGGAATGGTCAAAATATCGAGTTGAATATTATTTTTGTCATAAACATAAGATATCGTAAGATACTCAAACTAAATATATAAAACTAAGTATATGGCTAAATGCGTGTTTAGTTCAAGTGGATCAAGTGGCCAAAAACATGAGTTACCTGGCAAACATTATACTGTAAACATATATCTTCATATCTTCAGTTATATTTCACAGTAAAATGGGTAAATGCATTGTTACTACATGTCATATGGACTCAAACTGAGTACTTCTTTAAGATGTTTAAAATATTATTGGGTTTTGATCGCCAAAGTATTGTCAAAGCGACTCTCAGTGGTCACTAGAAATGTGTTGAGTGATGGAGACACACTTATGCCTTTATCGAATAGGAGATAAGAGTGCAACAAAACGGGTTTACACGAAATTGCACTAATTATTTATATGCAATGCGATATCTAATGTTTGTATCTATGGTCATAAGAAACCACCACTATCCATTACCGAAGAAAAAATGGAGACAAGACTGATTTTATTTTTAAAAAAATATATAAATTAAGAAAAATGGAGACAAAACGACCAAGAAAAGAGTAAAAAAACAATAGCATTTTTATTTCTATAGATTTTTTACATTTTATAAGAATAACTAAGATACAGGCAAAGTATATTGTTTTTATTAAAACTATATGTATGCACTCATTGAAGACATTTACGGATTATATTACTTATAATTTCTTATCTCTCTTGGCTATGTTGGTAAATACTCGTATTAATTATGTTTGATAGCTCTTTAATGATTCTATTGTGTTAAAGGAGAATAAAGTCACAGAAATGCATTAATAGTTCAGGCAAGACAATCTTTTATAGTGTTGAATGCTGAAAATAGATCATACTTTCAGAAGAAACACAGGCTGCCATGAAAATTCAATCACATTGAGTGTTGCTCCATATATGAAAAGAATAGAAAGGCAACCACTAAGACATTCTAATAATTCCTTCTAAACAACAATCAAAAAAATATTTTACCACTATTATGATCCCCTGAGCGTGAATGAATTGTATAAACTTTTGGTTTAAGTAGCTATTAGTCAAATTAACAAAATTAACCCTTAGACACTTGGTGTAAAATATCAACCTGAGCTGCCTGCAAACATAGATATTAAAAATATCAATGAGACGAAAGCAGCTAAATATTTCGAGACCGACTATGATTTTTGTAGAATATGAGGAAATGATTTAGGGTGAATTATGAAAATTTATATACGAAAATAAAAATAGGACTAAAACATATGATGGGCATTTGAAGATGCAAAATCTTCAATCAAGTAGTGGACTGAGACTTTCCTTTACACATTTCATTTATCTTAGGTTTGGTGTGTCTCTTAAATATTCATAAATCGGATCTTCCAATTTAATAATAATGAAGCTACAAGATTATACGAGAAGTAGTTGACACAAATGCTTCGTGGATAATTTTCAGACGACAAATAATGTCAAAATCAATGAACCGTTGCATGTCACTTTGAACTGAATCCATAAATTCAGTGATTTACATAAATTACAGACGCGCTCATCTGAAATTAATCACATCGGAAATATGGCAAAACAATATCGATATATAATTAAACTCGACTCGATTCTACCTCAAGAACTCTCCACAAATATATTATTATTCCACAATTAATTTATGCAAATTTGATAAGACGTAGCTAACCGTAGTAGGATTCTATTTAAACGCCCACATCTCGGAGAAAGTGACCTTTATACCGAATACATTTACCAAACACACACTTTAGATACTTGCGTCATTCCTTCTAAAATTATCTAACCATGATGCAAATTCATATATAAATTATGAGAAGATAGCAGACGAGACTATTTGTATAATAATGAATAAATATTATCACAATGGCGACACGTTTATCACAATCGATACAATTGTTGATAACAGTAAAGTTTATACATATTTATATTTTTGGTCATATCTAATATGTATATACATGATTTTACACCCTTCACTAAATATTTACACTTAATCAGCTAAATATTTTGATTATAAAGGAATTTGAACTTTGTACATTTTACTACTGACGTATTTTATATGATGAAAGAAAAAATATTACAGTGTATTAGGTACCTATGTATACACTTCACACCATTTTTTTTTCTAAACCCATATATTTAAATACCTACGCATCTATGTATATGACTGAAACGTTTTAATTTGAAAATAATTGATTATTAGACTTTTTTGTGAAAATTGACTCCTGGATATAACAGTATGTACTAAAAACCATGTTTTGTAAAGCAATCACTAAGTAGTCAAATCAACATCTTAACTATCAAACATCTTAGGGTGTAAAGTTATTTATTAACTTATAAGAAAATTATAAGTTGTAATTTCACTATTTTATTATGATGTGTAAGCATTTTCGACCACTAACATGTAATCATCCTAATAAAATAATGTGGAAATTACAACTAACACTTTTCTTTTAATTATGGAATTCCACCAAAAAGTCAACAGTATCCAGAGTTTTGAATAAAATAACCTGAATCGGTATTTTAAGATTGTCCCTTATTAAGCTTGGGATTCCCAGGCGTGCATCACGTCGCGTCGCCGCAAACGCACACCGCAAAGACGGTAATAGTTATTTTTCTGTACTTTTGATCGTTTTTTTATAATTAGTGCCTCTCCCTAGGCTCAGACGAGGCATTAACTAACAAAAAACCGATCATAAGTGTAGCTAAGTAACTCTACTATAGAGTTCCTTGTGTACGTTTACGGTGACGTATGCCTGGAAATCCATTACTTTAGCCACATAGATGTCGCATTGCATATAAATAATTCGTGTCAATATTTTTGCACTCTTCTCTCCCATTCGATGTTTCCCTCACACGACACATTTCTAGTGACCCCTGAGAGTGGTTGTGACAATACTTTGGCGATTAAATTTTAAACATCTTAAATAGGTACTCAGCGGTAAAAACTGAACCTAGATATGTTTGTGTCCATATGACATGTAGTAACAATGCATTTACCTATTTTACTGTGAAATAAAACTGAAAATATGAAGAGAGATGTTTACAGTATAATGTTTGCCAGGTAACTTATGTTTTTGGCCATTTGATCCACTTGAACCAAACACGTATTTAGCCATTCATGCGATATCTTATGTTTAGCCACATTCGTATAATTATTTATGATGGAATATTTTCCAATATGGGCACTATGGATAGATAATTATTTATGTAGACAAAATGTAAAATAATTATTAGAGTTATCGAAATGTATAAAAACGATTTCGTAGTTATCTTCACTCTGGCTATTAGCGATTGTAAAGTTAGTAGGGAATACGTGAAGTTAGAGTGGAGTTACGTGGTTAGAGATGAGAGGCGGAAGTGCATTGGCTAGGGCGTCCACGTGGCATGTGTAGTAAGTGGTGTAGTGGGTGGACAAGGGCGGAAGAATGGGGTAGTCTGGGAGGCAGGCTTGTCATCTGCATGCTCTATCGATTGTGGCGCCGCCCTCCACACAGCTGTACTGCCTTCTACGAACACCTCCCACATCGCCGGCTACGCATACCACCCACCGTAGCGAATACGCCGTGAAAAACTAATATACTCTCTAACATTATTCAAATAATAATCAAGGGTGCAAAACTAAAGGGCGCTGACCTCTCACACACTAACTTCTCAATGCAATACAACATAAATAAACAAAAAAAAAAACAATTTTATAAAATACATTAAATAATCCACTAGGCGTGTCTTGTGGTCATTTTAAAGTTATGTATATTGTAGCGGTTTAAAGATAAATAAATGTATATATTTTGAGGGGTCAACTTACCGGAAGTGTAGTGCTTGGAGGTCGAGGGTGCAATGAGTGGAGCTGCACCAGATTCGGTCACTCCCCATAGACGGGGGCGCAGTGGGCGCGCGCAACTCTCTCCTCCCACTCGGGCGACACTCGCGCCGCCCTTTTTCAAAATCCATATTTTCAAAACCACAACATACCCAATAAACACATTCACACACTGTTCACGCCACGAGCTGGACATTTACATATGAACCACACACTATCGCAGATACAGAATCAAATCGCACTGAATATTTTGTTTTATTGTTCAGTGGGTTATATCTCGTAGATGAATTTTTTTTTCTTAATTTCATAGTTTTTAAGACAATGCCATATTTTATAGTAAATGCATTCAATCTATATCCAATTTATTTTCACACATTTTGTAAAATTTGATTTTATTATAATTTAAAAGCTTTTTTTTCTCTTTCCAAATGATTTTCTTCATAATAAATATGATTGAATAATTTTTATTCGATGAAATGTATTGTTTTAATGAATCCTTATCCTATTAATCAATTTTATTTGATTTTTAAAATGTGAAAATCCTTTTACGTATTTTCAGAAAATATTCACATTCAACAGCCATATACTTGGTCAACAGGCTGTCATCAGCTGTCAATTTGACAGCTACACATGTGATTGTGCTATTATTATATGAAAATAAGATGGACAAAAACGAGAATGGAAATAAAAGTGAACAAGCAGAAAATACTCGTCCTCAATTTGGAAATAGAAGTTTGACTAGTGGTGATGACATTTTTGTTCACAATGCATGGTAATCATTGAAAACCGTATCGAAATATCTCTATACTTTATATTTGTGATATACTTATATGGATGATAACAGGGACAACGTAGAATGGGATGATGAGGCTGAGGAGCAAGCTCGTCAAAAAGTGATGTCCAACTCTACAATTGTATTTTCCTCTGAAGAAATTGACAAGTTTGAAAATAACGCAGATCAATATTGGAATTCATTCTATGATATACATACAAACAGGTCGGTTTTTTATTATTTAATTTAGTCCAAAATTCTATTCTCGTATTTTTCTCACAGGTTCTTTAAAGATCGTCATTGGCTCTTTACTGAATTTACTGAACTAGCTCCAGATGTCAAAGATGTTCCCGAAAGAGTGTTTTTAGATAATAGCAAAGAAGAAAAAGATATTGTAGAAACAACAAAGTCATTGATGCTGGAAGAGAAACAAGTGGTTGACAATCAAAAAAGATTTATTTTTGAAATGGGTTGCGGTGTTGGAAATACAATTTTTCCTATCTTGCAGTATAGTAAAGATCCCAATTTATTTGTATATGGTTGTGATTTTTCCGACACTGCCATTTCTATCTTGAAAGAAAATGAACTGTATAATCAAAAACGATGCTTTGCATTCGTCAGCGATGTCTCATCTGATGATTTTGAACTGCCTTTTGAAGAGGGCACTATGGATATAGTTGTTTTAATATTTGTATTGTCTGCAATAGCACCGGCAAAGATGGAGACCGTTATTAGAAATGCATATAGATGCCTTAAGAAAGGTGGATTGGTGCTGCTTCGAGATTATGGAAGATATGATTTAGCACAATTAAGATTAAAAAATGGAAGATGTCTTTCAGATAATTTTTATGCCCGTGGAGACGGAACTAGGGTCTTCTTTTTTACACAGCAAGAACTGAAAGATCTATTTGTAAAAAATGGATTTGTTGAAATTCAGAATTGGGTCGATCGACGTTTACAAGTAAACAGGGGCAAAAAATTGACCATGTATCGTGTGTGGATACAAGGAAAATATAAAAAAGAATAAATGAGAATATGAAATAAAACAATTGAATTAAAAACTCTCTATTTTATTTAAAATAATCACACTTTCAGCCAAAATGTGTAAAAGTGACTCATTAATCATATAAAGACTAGAATGCAAAGGTTTGTAAGCAACTTCATTAAAGATTAAATTTTTTCTATCACATAACAATACTATAAATGGAATATCATAAAAAATAAACTACATTTTTTTATATTACACAGGGTTTTCAATATTTTATCATTCGATAAAAAAAATATATGAAAGTATTAAATTACCAAAGAAAAAATCTGGAAGGATAAAGTTTAATAAGTAAATTTGGACGAAGTTTAAGTCTTTTTTTTTGTAATACAATTATATTATTGAATAGAAATACCAACATTTTCTATTTGGACATAAATATGCTGGGATTTTTTTATCACAACAAAAATGAGTATTGAAATAATATCACCGTTTAAGCGTGTTAATTAAAAATATTTATAAAAAGTAAGGGGGAACCTCATGCATAGTTTTGAAACGAAAGACGTAATCTATTTATAAAATTGCAATAACCACAATGGCACTAGAATAACTTAACAGTAATGATGTGTTCTTAGTCAAAAATTATGAACCAATGATAAAATGGAACTACATACTTATGTTCCGAGGTACATCAAAATGACTTGAGATTAATTATTTATGGCACAAAGATAAAATACAGTAATATATGTTTGTACATATTATATGGAGTGGAATGTTCAAAGATAAAATATGTATGTGATCATTTACTATGCTATACTTCAACTACAAATTATGTATTTGACAGGCGCGTAAACATTATTGGACAGATTGCATGATTTAGAAAAAATATTTTTTTCTTAATGTGTTAAAATCATTAAAAACACTAATATAAAATAAACTACTCTATAATTTGTGAGTTTCTACATCTATACTCGATGCGGAGACTAGATTAAAAATTTCAATTATATAATCAAGCATTTAATACATGCCTGTAATTTCAAGTAACTGAGATAATAAGTACTTAAGAAATTGACTAAGCAATATAAAAACTAATTATTTCTGATTGCCTATAATCATATGAGACACTGAAGATTGATTTGTACAAAGATAATGATCAACTTATATTGGACAGCATCATTTATTGGTTGCTGGATGGTGATGTGGGCGGAATTTGATCACTGGGTAAAAGTCCCATGGCTTGGGCTGCAGATCCTATACATTCGCAAATAAATTTATATTGATTCTGAAAAAAAAAACAGTCATAATTAGTAATGTTATAATTAAGAACATATATAAATAAGGCATTGATGACAAACAAATATACATAATCAAATTCAATTCAAGAATGTTTTTGTTATAATAATATTACTGTATACTTACAGAATTTTGAACGCAAAGTGGTCGTTGGTCTCTTAAATTTTTAACTAGATCTAATGGGTATACTGGTTGTGTATGTCTTAAAAGGGCTAATGCGTGGTCCATTAATAAGAGAGCTCCAGTTCTTCCTACACCGGCTGAACAGTGAACAATAGTTGGTGCCGCAGTCGGTCTTAAAGCGGCCAAACGAGCAGCTAGAGCCAAGAATGAATCGGGAGCACCCGGTACTCCATGATCAGGCCAAGCTAAATATTGTAAATGATGAATAGCTCTTGATCTTCCACTGGGATCCTACAATAAGAATAGTTTTTATAATAACAACAAATTTTTGAATTCTATTCATATTATATGAAATTATTTATTTACACTAATTAATAAGTGTCGATGAACAGACGCTGCAGAAGGATCAGGTAATTCAGCTAAAGTTTGAACATGTGGCCCGTTTGCTCCTCCCGGACGAATCCCTTTGCCTGGAGCAGCCCAGTACTGATGACACTTGACTCTGCCTCGTTCAGCTAATGCTCCCAACATTACAATCAAAGTGCTGCCGCTCTCTAATACCATCTGCCAAAAGTCAGCTACAGTGTGTGGAAGAGGACCTGAAAGATTTAATTAATTCAGAAATATTCTTCAGATGGATGTAAATGAATAATTACCTTGTGTAGCAATGTAAGAATGTACCAGGGTAGTGTTAGGTATTTCAAGATTTATATACGAGGCATTGATATAATCTCCATTTTGACCGTTACTTAAGACAACCCGACTGCAATCATCTGAAAAAATGAAATCATTTGTAACTAAAGTTTTTAATACATTAAAAATAATATAAATTACATGGTGCTATATCTCTGTATCTATTTTTGGATAAATTTTGAGGTAGTTTTGCAATAGCAGCAGGATGATCAGCTCTTTTAGGTAAACGTTCAAATTGTTGAAGAGCTGCTCCTCCCAAGCCGTCTGCTATCAGAAGTAGGGCCTGCCTCCAACTGACTCCACCGTTCTCATTAAAAATAGTACTTCCACTTTCTGGAACATATTGGACGATCGGCTCTTCCTCTTCACAGCATGAATATTCAGCTGTAAAAATCACACAAAAATTAATTATCCCAAAATAAGATTATATTTAAAATCTAATAACATAAAATAATATTGGTAACATTTTATTTATTCTCAAAAATTATTTCGGCCACTATGATTTTGTATCATCCAATTGTACATTTTTTAATATATATCATAGAATACCAACCATTTGGTTTCAAAGTGATTGTCAGTGTACCTCTGGCTGATCTGATAAGTTGAATTACTTGTTCTTGTCTTAATCTGTCAACTGTTACTCCATTTATTGCAACCACCTTAAAAATAAGTTAGATACACTTTTGATAATCAATCAAAATTAACAATTAATCACAAATACCTGGTCTCCTTCTTGTAAGTGAGGGGATGGAACTGCAGATGGTGTTGGTGCAGCAGCCACTCTAGATACCACAATTGGAGCATCAAATTCAGCTCCTCCTCTAATATTGAAACCATATCTTCCGGCTGCATTGGCAGATAATCTAACAGTAACTAAACCACTATCAGGTTCCATATCTTGAGTATTGTGTTCGGGAATGTCAGGAACAGAGGCATCAGTATCAATTGTAGGTTCAACAATTCCTAAATCATCCTCCTCATCATCATCATCGTCTTCATCTGCATATCCAAGAGGTACACGGAGAGCCCTTTCTAAGAATCCACCTTCACTGTAAGAGAATTATACTTATTGAGTAATGTAAATCACAATAATCCACTCAGGTTTACATACTCATCACTAGCTTGTAAATTGGAAGGTAGATGTGCTCCCCAAGCAGCTCTCGGAACTGGTGCAGTTTGACCTTCTTGAACTCTGGCCAGACTTCCTCTACCAAATGATCCTGTATTATTTGTTTTTCCTTCTTCAATTTCCCTTCTTCTGGGAGATCTAAAAAAATATATAAATAGATAAATCATTAACATAATTTAATTGACAATATTGAATATCTAAGAACCTGATAAAGAAACGATGTAAAGGTGTAGGATATTTTGGTGCAGATGGCATTTTTTGCAATCTGTGGAATCCATGCTGTTCTACACAGCTTCGAAACAATGTTTTAGCTGCTTTAGAACTACAAGTATTGAAACCTACAACTGTATCATAATTTTCACTCTGAAAAAAAAAATTTATTAAAAAAAATAATTGATGTTTTATTAAAATGAGAACTTACTGCTTCACGTTTCAACTGAATAAAAAATTGTTTTCGTTTATAAGAAATCTTTACAATTTTTGCCCATGAAAATGTATTGACACGAAGTATACTTTGAAATACAACAAGACCTTGAGAAGTGATTCCTATTGCAATATCTTTTCCATTGGAATCCTAAAATAATATATAATTATTATAAAAATGTTAATGCTGTTAAAAATAAATATGTAGATTTATTATACTTTTGCAGGATGAGCTTCTACTCCATATCTATCTAACCGACGAGCATGTTCTAAATAATGCAGATCAGCAGTAGCTCTGGATTGGCTTCTATGGAGACGATGCAATTCTTTGACACGTCTTACATCTTCAGGACTTTCAATACCAGCTTCAATCATACTACTAATGTCTCCGCCAATGGTCCAGTCTCCCAATTCAGCTAAAAAATACAGAAACATCTTAAAATACTGCAAAATAATTAATATTTGCTAGTATCACTAATCACAAACCTTGTGCTCTATAAGATGCTAATAGTAACCTAGTGGGACGTGGTGCTTGTAATCGCCCATCTTGTAACATTTTTCTCAATTGAAGGCACATTAATCTGCGAGCCGATGCATCTAACTTGGCAGGCTCATCTACCCAAAAGCGAACGCCGAACCAAAAGTTAAGATTTACACCTGTCTGTCTATCGATTCTTTTATGACGGTTAAGCCATCGCTAAAAGTATAAACAATTAATATAAAGAATACTTCATTAATGCAACATATGAATGATATTCTCACAGTGTGGGAAATGTTGGAGGGTCCCGGTGGTGCCCCATTGTCAGTAAATTGTAAACCAAAGTAATCTTTTTCCGTCAACTCCAAATACTGAAAAACAGAATCGAGGAGACTACTTCCTTTGACTTTTTTCTAAAAAAAATATTTTAGTGTTATGAAGAATATTAAAAATATATATATATATTGGAAAAATAAGTAATTGTCAATATACATAACAAGCAATTAATACATAAGTTGTATTGTTGTATTTTAAATGAAATTTGATAAATGGTATATTAGTATGTATAGTCGAATCCAAATTTAGATCATGGACAATGATGTGAAACATACAAGATAATTATTGACGAATAATATTGATCGTGTACCTGAACATGGAATGTGTGCTGAGTGTCATCGAGAAAGGTTACTATGGCTGATGATGATGACACTGAGTTAGAGTTGTTCGAAGAACCAGTCGAGTTACAGTGATTGGAGTTAGAGTTAGAATTAGAATTAGTACTAGACTTGGAGTTTGGCAGAGACAACGAGAATGACAGCGGCCAGGAAGACGAGCAGTGCGGCCTCGACAGCTGGTAACAACCACTGCGGCATCTCAGCTTCACGGAGACACTCTCGATCATTGTCTGTTGTTCTGTTCTTCTGTTCTTCTGATCCTCTACTCTTCTCCTACAAACACTCCGGCTTCTTCCACTGTTCCTTGCTTCACAACCACTACATTTGTTTACACTCTTCTCTCGCCGTACTGCTACGACATTGACTCTTTTCATTTATGCATGCACATCATTATTTGCATGCATATCATTATTTGCATGCAATTCTCTCATTGAATGCATTATTCTACAAGTGAATATTATCAATCATCACAGTAAATTATAACTCATTACCTATATTGATAGCCCTTTATTAATTACAAACCACTTCAGACTTCAATCTTACAGAGACACATTCAAATTCTATTGCCCTCATCACTTAACTCATCATTGTTAATAAATAAACTGTATATTTTTGTTTAAATGAAAAATACAACTTTGGTCACATTTTTTATTATTAACATTTTATAGAATATAACAAAACAAGAAGAAAATTACCTTATATTAATGGTTTCAAAAATTAAAGCAATTGCAAAAATATTTTTTTGTATGTCACATAATAAAATACTAGATAAACTGAAAGATAAAATAATACCATAAAAAATAAAATGCATTCAATGATAACTATAGCTGCCAAAAATTACTCTATTTTTTCATAATATGTATTATAAATCCACACAATAATAACAAAACATATTTATAATATGCAGCCACTTCCAGGTACTTTAAGTTTAAGTAAACATTATTATAGAAAAATTTTAAGCTATGGTTAATATAAAAGTGATTAACAATTCTAATGTGTAAAAAATAATACAATTCTCATCACATAATAAAATCAAATGTTTAAAAGATTTTAATTTACCTTGTACCATTAAAAATATATGAAAAATATAAAACAAACAATAAAAAAGAATAAAATGTACTTATAACATAACAAAGCCAATAATATTTTGTTTTTTGTTTACGACAACACAAAATGTACAAAAATGCAGCACTTGCTGATATTTATCTCTCGTCTTAGATAACTTACAGCTTAAAGAAACCCACCCTTACTTGCTTTAAATTGGTAACTAAAGGGTATATGATACAATATATTATATAAAATATTTAATATATACAAATATAAAATGAATAACCCATTTGAAAATATTTTATACTATTTCACATCACAGTTTTCAGTTACATATTTGATGTTTAATAAGCTGGAATAAAAATAATTTTGATCTTTATTTTTCATTTCAGTGATAAAAATTTCACTGAAAGGAATCTTAAAATAATGTATAATTATCAATTGTTCTCTATTACTTTGTGACATTAATATAATATAATATAAAGTTTAAATAATAAACAGCAGCTCTTAATGCTGTTGTATAACTGAATGGCAATGAAACAAACTTGAATATTTTATATGAAATTGTCAAGAATTTGGCTTAGTTATCCGCATGTGTATACTGGATAGATAACAAAAGGATGGAAAATTACTTGTAGAACTTACGACCCAGGGAAGCCAAATTTGGCGACCCTGGGACGTAAGACTTTAATCAGTCGATACTCAAATCATTGAGCATGTCAAATTTCAAACCTGGGACATGCAAATTAGAAAAGTCCTTCACCAAAGATTCTATGGGTCCAATATCTTGATTTGAGCTTGAAGCTTCATTAGACGAAGAAGGACTTTGTAAGCTTCTGTTGAGGGGAGTGTTACTTTCTTTGACACGCACTTCAAAAACATCTGACATTCCTATAAATGAAATTCATATAAGTAAGTAAATTAATTAGTGATAGACAAAAAAAATGAAGAAACTCACCCAATAAGCTTTTCACCTCAGAAGAGGGCTGACTGAAGTAAAGAAATCTGTAAAAGCCAGGACTTCTGACACCACTACCCACGGGAAAACTGAACACCAAAGTTCTCGTTTCACTACTCATTGAAGGTAATAAGTTGCATACCTTGCCAACATACTCATATGTTATATAATCATCTAAGTTTGTAAAATCCGCCTACATTGATAAAATAAATAAAAATCCATTCTGATTAAATTAAAAAAAAAAAAAACATATAGAAACCTCATAAACGGCAATCCAGTCATTTGGAAATACTTGAACATCCCTTGATAAAGTATATTTCGTGATGAAATCTGATTCTCCAATGTACCAAATATCCTTAATTGGTAAAAACTCAACACACCTTTCAACATAGTGAGAGAAAACCTAAAAAATAAAAATACATTTATATATTGTACATTTAAATGAACACATTTATTATTATTATTCAATGAAGACACATTTTATAGTATAATATGGATGTATGAGATTTTTTTTAGTTATTTTAAAAACTGTTACTTACAACAGTTTCTTCTGGTATCGGGTAAGAAAGAGAAGAAAAATCAGTTTTCACGAGCGATGGTCCATAGGTCGTGATAACTTTTTCTTTCATGCGAATCTGTTATTATAACACAATTTGTAAATGAAAAGAAAAATAAAGTAAAAATGAGTCAAGCACTATCTCTTACAGAAAAGTTAACGTTATTAAAAAACAGAAAATGAACATGCATATTGGAAAACAATTATTATTAACAAAATTGAAATTAATAACAATTTTCTTTGTAAGCATTTAAATAAAATTTGAATTAAAATAGTTTTTGTGACTGAAATTACCTTTATGTTGAATTCAGCGACAACAGGTTTATGATCACTCAATGTAAATTGTGGTAGGCTGTGATAACAAAGTTGCTCAGCTTTTAATGTTACATTTTCATAATTATCGGGGACAACTTTATGGAGTATTCTATCAGTCCATGCAGGTCGGCGTCTACAAGTATGTATATGATAGAAAGAAATAAATATATTTTTTTGGATAACTGAAAACTATTGATATAATATCTAACTTCAAATCATATTCATTAGAACCAATCTCAAATTTGTAGGTAGGTGGAAATTGAGGCAGATTTTCCTTTAATTCGGAAAATGCACTTCCATTTTTCATGACTTTTCTCAATTGATCATGTGCAAGCCATTGGCTATAGTCATCTTTTTCAACTTTGTTCAATTGTTGTACAATCTGTTCAGAAGTTTCAGGTAGATTTTCATCAAGTCGAAAATTGAGATCACCCAGCCAAAATACATAGCTACAAAGTACATTTTAGAATAAACATTAAATCAGTGATATCTTTGGATACAAACAAGATGTTGTGCTCACTCATGAAACATAATATTTGTGGTATCTCGCACATGGAAAGTGTTGAGTTTGATGATGTTGTTGTAATCTGATATTCTATCTTCTAATAGATGATCGTGAGCAGTCAAATGAGAATTCACTATGCATATTGAGCATCCGTATATTGTTAGTCTTATACTCACTGCACCTTTGTTCCCCTTAAATTTATATTTTTATTTAAAAAAAACGAAATTCTGATTAATTTTGAAAAACTTACCCACATACCACCCAAGCCTGTTTTTGTATATTGAGTTTCAATATCACGGAGATGTAAGAGGTGTTTTCGTAAACAATAAACTAGCAGTAAGATACCCTGTAGTCTGATGCTTTTAACAATAATATAGTCATTTTTACACAAGATCTTATTGATACCGGTCGTCCAAGGGTCAGAAAAAATTGCATCCATGACAATATTTTGAGGTTGCGATTTCACTTCTTGGAATCTAGATTAGAAAATGTTATCAATACAATATTACAAATGATAATTATATGTAAGATGATCTTTATGAGTAATAAATTTAAGTACCCCAATATATAAAAATCTGGCTGAGCTCGGTGTTTATTCTGAACAGTTGGAAAATCAAGAAGCCCATTGATATCCTGATTGGGATTGTTTGTGGCCACATTCCAGGTTGACAAGTAAATTCTATAATATTAATTAAATTTAAATACATACATGACGTATTTAATATATTTGAGCTCTGACTTACCTTAAATGCTCCATTTTGAATATAAAATACTGATATAGGTATTTTAATATAATCTATATGAGATTAATACTGGTTCATTCCTATGGTTTTATCTGCGAAGTATTGATTGGTATATTAAGATTAGTTTGTAATAATGCTAGAGCGATGTGAACATATGGCACAAGTGACTATTATTAGATGTTCAATTATATTGATGAAGTCACAACCTAGTAAGGAACTAATTCACCGCAAGGTCACGATGGCATATTGCCCTTTATTATAGAATTAAGTTTTAATGGAGTGATTTCACAGACAAAATAACAAAACACACCTGTCAATGTCACTTCTCCTTTGCCCCTGCTATCACTATCACCATCACTCCATGTATTATGCCATCTTCAACCCCGCAATGATACCGTGAAAAATCTCTAATTTATAAATTCTATATTTTCGCATAAAGAATACACGTGATTTTTTGTCATCCATGGTATTTATAATTTTAAATATACTACATATATATTTTATATATATATTGACAAAAAATATATATGGCAATATTGGAATACAAGCGTAAACATTATCGTTGACAGTTCTTGACATCAGCTTGTTGACAATTTTCATATAAGAAGTTATAATTACCAGTATGTACATAATGTATTACTTATATTAATAAGGTAATATATATACAAACACAAAACTTATATATCATTAAATTAGATTGATCATAATCATGGGAGGCTGCAAATGCTCATATCGTTCGTGCAGTAGAAATTCAGACAGGAAAACTCATTTTTTTCACTATCCAGTGAAACATCAAGACAGATGCATGCAATGGATGAAAAATTCTAATCGGTTGGATTATCAAAACCTTCAAATGAGTCAACTGAAAAACAAAGTCATATGTCAATACCACTTCGAAGATAAAATGTTCATAAACTATAAGGTATTTTATTTCATCATATTTGAATTAAATAATATATTTTATTAAATATCATTTCATTTTAGCACGATCGTTTGGTTCACAATGCAGTTCCAATTCCAGAAGAACATCAAAGTGAGGAAGAATATTTCCCTCCGAAAATGAAAATAAGGGATGATATTATTAAAAAATTAGACCTACCCAATGATAGCACATTTGAAAAAACAAGTAAGGAAGAATCAATGATGAGTGTTATTGTTTCTCCTATTACCGGATTATCTTTCATAAGTCCTGTTGAAAAAAAGAAAAAATGCACAGCCCCTTATATAGAATTATTGACTAGAAAACACAATGTAGTTGCTAGTTTAGGATCAAACAAAAGTATCAATGTGTCGACTCCCATGAGAAATCACAATGCAACTCCAAAGGAAGCCGTTATAAAAACACCACCGCCAAAACTTGGTGTTCGTCAACAATGCAAAAACATCAAAACATTCACAAATACTAATTCAAGTATTCTTAATAAAGCTGATATTAAAAATAATTCAAACAAAAGTGAAAAACCATTAATATTAAAACATACCATAAAGAATCAAAATAGTACTAATTATAATAAAAATATTAGCAATAAGCAAAAAACAATCCTTACAGAAAATGAAGCATTGATTAATGTTTCATTAAAAGAAGATGTTTCTAATTCAATTGCAGACAATGTTGTACCAGTAACAACTGAAAAAAGTATAGTTTCAAAAAGTTCAATTCAAACAACAGATACTCCAAGTATATCTACTAATATACTTCCGACATCCCAAAATACCCATATATTCACAAAAAAGCTTGTTAATCAAATGAGAGTTTTGCCATCCGTAGCACTAAGGGGTAAAAATAATATTACCTTTAACAACACTACACCGAATTCTCAAAATTTGGTCCATAACAAAGAAGCCAATCGTGTTACTATTTTAGATGTTGTTAATTTATCTGATCCACTATCTACATCCTTGATATCTTCCCAGTCTGTTGAAGTTCAAACAAATGAAAATATCAGTCAGCAGATGGACTGTATGAGACTAATACAAGAGAATTCCAAAGAAATTTCAGAATTAAAGAAGCAACTTAGCGAAAATCAATCTCCCAAGAGTGGAACTTCTAAAAGACCACTCGACCTTGATGATTATGAAGATGATAATTTAAAAAAAGCTTTGTTATATGCACAAATTGTACCTTACTTGACACCCAAGCTTGCCAAAAAAGTGCACGCAGAAATGTTTCCTTCTATGGCTAAAAAGAAAAAGTAGCTTGTAAATACTACTACTTTGATTTTATTAAATTATGAAATTTTATTTATACTTTTAATTAAATAATTAGTAATATCTAATTTGTACATTTGTATTTTTAAATTAATTTTGTAAATCCAAATCAAATATAAATCTCAATCTTGTGACCATCAATTTATATTGCCTATCAAAATGACTCTTTATTGTGAAAAAATAAAAGTGTGATTCTTAAATTACTGATTGATTTTTTATCTCAATTACTTTAATTAAAAAAAAGTTCCCATATATTTTTTTTTATCTTGACTATCGGATTTAATGCAGATCAATTGTAATTGATTAATATGTACAGTGACAACGCACGAAAATAAAAGAATGACTCGAGAGTTACATAAGTCTTTGTTTGACGAAACGAACATTGTATAGTTTTTTTACTTACACATTTTTTACAGTAGTCTAACTGCTTAAATTAATAACCTTAATGTGAATATAACATAACTTGTTATCACATCAACACAGATTAACGTATGTGTGCAAAATAATGATACCGATAATCTAACAAATTGAATGGTATAATGTTTTTTTTTTATATAAATATAAAATAGATTTCTTAAGAGTTAAATACGTATCTAAAAGATTGAGAACCAATATTTTAAGTATTCATAACGTTTACGGATCAATGATAAATGAATTTATGCGTTGAAATGATGAATGAAATTTTCTAATCTTTTTTAATGTAGCAATCTATAATGAAATCGAAAACATTATCTATATCTAACCTTATCAATCATAATATATCTATCTATCTGCATATTCTTCCGTATTACTTGAGATCCGCTGTGACTCGACAGTTAAAATTATTTTCAGCATGACACTAATAAAAATATTGTATATAAATCGAAACAATCAAAAATGTTTAGTTAATCAGAGAGCAATAGCGACAATGAAGCAGATTCTGATATTCTTCGCATTCCTGTCAGTGGCTCTTGCCGATCCCAACTGTAAGTTAAACTTTGTCGAATATATTAATTTTTAGTTATCATAAGTTACAAATATTTGTTTATTGTAGTAAACTGGACGGAATTCCGAGCCACTTTTTCACCAACTCCTCAAGTAGGCGTCGATTCTTTCTACAAAATCGAGTCGACTTTAACAGAAGCTCTTGCATTAGGATGGACTAAAGCTACAGTTTCTAATTTTAACCTCGGCGGTACAGTGTTGTGTCTTACTAAAAAAGATACAAGATTATGTCCTATTTATGACGCAAAAGGATTCATTGCGGGAACATTCTTATCTGTAAGTACTAGCTAATGAAATATATTATAGTAATCAAGTATGGATAATACTCGAAATGGACTAATATATTTATATATTTTTCATTCTATAAAGATTCCATTAACTGAAGTAGTAGGTTCCCCATATAATTTCTCCAGATTCGATACATTTGAAATACAATATATTAACGGAATAAAATCCTGGACTTCCTCACTTTTAATCGTGAATCCAGCTACGATTTCCAATGGAGTAAGGCCTCCAGCTCCTGCAATTGGAGATAGTCTCTATCTGAAATGGGGAAATACATACAGAAAAATGCCCACATCTAGAAAGGACATCATAGCAGCAGGACAATACACTTGGCAGAATTGTCTCCCAGGAATGGGTGAGTCTACCTACTATTAGCATTCTGTCCAGATTTAGAACTCCAATATGAATGTGCGTAATTTAATTTGCAGGCATTCATTACTACGACAGCATGACTAAAAACCTGAACTGTGACGATGCCCAGCCTTTCTTCATGCTGGTGCAGAATGAGCGTATCGTCGGTGTCGGTTGGCAGTTCTTTGGAAAGACCAAGATCGTAGATCGTAATTGGTATGAAGATATTGATGGCAATGCAGTGAGGGCTGTTGTTCCTAATGGTCCCACATGTTTATCACAAGGAGCTGATGATTTCGGTGTTATCTCCACTCATTTATACTTCGTGGAAAAGCCATGGGCCATCCCGTGTGTACAAGCAACCGATAGTGTCGTCCCCATCCCTGGACTTCCATAAATACTAACGAAGAATTTCCATCATATCACTATAATCGACCAATAAATCATAAATCAGCTATATTATCTGCATTATATGTATTTATTTTTCTAATCATTGAATCAATCACTACAATTTCATGATATAATATTAAGAATAAACAGATCTGTATATATCATCGAAGTAAAATATTTCGTATAATAAAATTATTCGACATTATAAGTTATTAATATTAATTCCATCTCTTTCAAGCTTTTTGATCCCAATATACATACAATTTAAATAAACATATAATATATTTTTACTATCTGAAACTATTAACAATTTGGTTCTCCTCAATCTATCGATGTTTTAACTCTAAAGCTTGAAAGATTGCATTCTTCTTAGAATAATATGGATATATTTAATGATATTGTTTATTATATGATGCTACTTTATACTTTGATAATATTATATAATATACTTATGTTTTATAAATTTTGACAAATAATGCTGCTAATGATAAATTTTCATTGAAATTTTAAATTGGCACATATTTCAAAACATTATTTATTGTTTCAAAGGCAAGTTTTTCAAGAACAATCACTTAATTGACGATATCAATTTTAATAGATTTTTAAATATTGGTTTTAAAAATAAATACTCATGTATATTGAAAAAACACTGTCAATGTTCCCCATCGAAAATAAATCCTTTCAATATTATAATAATACATATAGATTAGGTGTAAATATAAATAGTCTTCAATACGACAGAAATTTTGTAATGAAAACATCATAGAATTTGTACACACAAAAGTTGACATTCACAGCACCAATTATTTAGTTCAATATTTCGTGGCAAATGAGCAGTTTTTCAAGCTTCTCTTTGTAGAAATCAATAAAAGCGATTTATTCACAATAGAAAATTGTCGCAGTCCTATTGAGCTGATATGGAATCAATCGAAAAAAAAATTGTCACACACAATTAATATACTTGTTTTTTTGTTGGTCCTTAAGTATCGAGGAAAGATTGACCGTACTAACTACGGGTAGCTATGATTTAAATAATTTATATAGACGGAATAGTATTCGATATTAAAAAATGTATCGTACCTATATTATCGTTACTACAATCTACAATCGAGTGTTAGATTTTCACATTTTAAATTAAAATTGAAATTTATGGCCACACTTAAAATAATAGGCCGATTAATCTCGAGATAATCATTATCAGGTTATTTAAAAAAACTTGTGTAATATAGAAAAATAAACAATAAAAAAACACAGAATTTAAACGCAGAAACGTGTTATATTAGACAGATTTTTGCTTATAGCGAAGAAATTTTAGAAAATGTTTAAGTATGTTAAAAGTATTTAATTTCATACATTTCTTTGTTACGTGAGAGTCTTTATATTGAGTAGAGAATAGGGGGGAAAATATTTATTTGTTATAGGAAAAATTAATTTGCAATACATACACGGAGAAAAGTCTTCATTAAATTTAAATCTAGCTCCTGCCGTTTGACTAACGAATTACAACAATTCCCGATTTTGATATATCTACTATATATTAATTGAATATATTTGATGATTATGTATGTTTCTTCGTGTTATTCAAAGAGTATTATCATATTGATGAAAGGAGTTGAATTGAGCGTTGAATTAATCAGTTTGGCTATTAAACGTTGGTCACTGTGAGATAACTTTTGCTTGGCTTCTCTATGCATATGGAGTTCCTGTGGTGTCTGCCAACTGGAGAATTAGTGAGAAGACTTATTCTGTGTGGACTTCCAATTCCTCCAAGAGAACAGCCTCTAGTCATACTGGTCGCTGAAGGAGATCTGGCTGCTGGATGAAATGGAGAATATCCGACACATGGAACACCCAAAGAATTACCGGGAACAAAACCCACAGTAGCCGGAGAATGACAGCGGCTCATCATTCTTCCGCAAGTCCTTGGCTCTTCGCCTTCTTCAGCCAAAACAAGCGACTGAATATCCACAGCCGACTTGCTCTTTCTAGGTGGATTTTCAGGTATGAAAGCCATCGTACTCATACTACCCACGAATACGGAATTCTGAAAATAAACGAAAAATATATATCAATCTGCTTATATTGAAGGTGTCAAAGAGTATTCTAACCGAGTGATATATATATAAGGTTGTTTTGTGCCGAAATTATGCTGAGGAGATGAAATTCAACATGAAGGTACAAAAAAGAAGCTTAAGCCACCAAATTTTTAACGTTGACATCCATTTATTATGTGCCCGATATACTTATAATTTATTGCGTTCTGTGTGGCAATTTATCAGAATATACATATTTACGCGATATATTGAAGAAAGGCGTATTCTATAAAAATGTTTTTGAAAAGAAAAGATCGCATTTTCCAAAATCGATGAAAATACAAGTTTTATTAATTCTTAGGAAGCGTGGAATGTATGTCTTTATTTCCTTATTATTATTGCAAATAATGCTAGTTTTTCCTGAAATATGTGTATTACATGGCAGTTACTTCTCATTATAATACATACACAGTTATAATGATAAGAACAATATGAACATGAAAGAATAACAGTAGAAGAATTTAAATGAAACAAAAACAGAAAACCAACAACATTATGAATTAATAATGTCAAATGATTAATTTCTATTATTATGTACTAGATAAAGCGAACCTGCTGATATTTCAAACTAAACTAATAATGGGAGCGTGAAATATTAAATTTTTTAAACGTTTTATCAACTAATTTGGGTTCCCTGTTAGTAATAGCCTTATATTTACTAAACACATATATTGATCTACTGTGTAATTATTTAAATATTTTATTTTTATCTCTTATGTTTGTAGAGCAAATACTAAGTTTAAACACAACATAGACGACTTAATACCATGAATTGTTGTGATTGGTGATAATATTATACCAGTATATCATATTAAAGTGCATCAGAGCCTGTCCATAGTATGACACGTGCTTTACAAACATAAAATACAAAAAAGAGTTACACAATTATCACTGTTTATCGACGCTGTATAATATTTGCAGGGAGAGTATATCAATATATATTTTGTATTTTGAAATATTAATATAATATATTTATTTACTAACCTGTCTTGGACGAATCAAAGGGTGAGGAGGCAGTGAAGCGTATAAAGAACTTTCACCCAAACAGGTTCTAGAGAAAGATGTTCGGTGCTAAAACAATATAAAAAAGCACATAATAATATTGTATTCAAAATAAATAAAGATAACGTATTGAGATTGACCTTTATCCCCATTTCTACAACAAAAACATTAAACAACGCCCCGGTAGCTTATTTAAAATGTGTATTGTGTAAGTAAATTGAACATTACATATTAGAAATTACACACAGTCTATTGAGTAAAGTTATATAAAAGTTTGTCGTGTTTTGTCCCACGGAAACAATATGCTATGAAGGCTGAAATCTTATGAAATATTTACACACAATCGATTTGACGACATGAACGATAAGTTCAATACCATATTTTTAATAATTACATTGCTTTTACAAGGTATATTTATTTTACATTAAGGAGAATCTTGCAAATTTTGAATTTGAATGTAGTAAAAGCACGTTATATTTTATATAAACAGTGAGATGGGGATTTTAATGTAGGGTAAGACTGTTAAAAAGTAGTACAGTTTTATCTGAGCAAATAACCGTTAAAAGAATAACTATACTGGTTATTCACGTATTACTCTATTTTAATAATTATGATATACATATTTAATATTAGGTGCGTTCTTTTCCATCATAACCATCATCATCATATCTATCCCTCATCATTTGGTAATTCAAGTTGTAGATTAGAATAATGATTTTATTTCTGAGAGTTCTAATTTGAAAAAGGTGTATATTTGTATGTTTAAAAAAACACTTATATTTACATATTTTTTATTATTATAAGAAAAAAAATCATTGATTAAAATATATATTAGAAGGTATATAGTATTAATAAACAACATTAACAAATAAAATTATTATAATAAGGATTTTTATAGAAAGATATCTTCGTGCTTTTCTACTGAGGGTAATTTCAGATCTTTGTATTTATTGTTGATGACGGTTCATTTAATTAATAAATATATTTTTTTCAATGACAACAATCTTCTTTCGCTATTATTCTTATTCTTTATTTTTCTATCGTCAAATCAGATTTCTTATACAGTATTAAAACTAGTAAAAATATTAAATTCAAATTAAAGGAAGTCACATAAACAAGCCCTACCTACAAACTTTATCCAGAATAAATTGAAAACCACATATAAATCAAATATTCACTAGAGATTTAATTACATCGTATGTCAATGCAACTTTATAAAAGTTGAAAAAAACTAACTGATTTATCACATTAAAATCTGTGAAGAAAGCTGTGTCGTGTTATTTGGTACAATTGTGCCAAATAACATTTTAAAGTCAAATTGAGTATACGTCGTCTTCATGAGATAAAATCTAATATTTATGTCTTTATAAAGCGTTTTTCGCCTTCACACTTACGACTATTGTTGTTGAACTACAATGTAACCTAGTTTGTACGTGTAAGAATTTCCCCCAGTATGAGGAAATCTTCATCTCGGGGCCACAGAATGTTGATAGTATCTATTCACACCCCGAGGGAAATACATCCCCAATCATAACTCGACAATAAAGATACCGCATAGTCATTGTGGTAGTCACTTTGTATTTTGGTGATGATAATACATAATATAATCGTGAGAGAAAATATTCATCAATCAACGTGTGTTAATGTGACACGATGCGGGCGCTTAACACATGAAAGCTGGCAAACTCAATTTATTATTCAATGCTGAAATATATTATATATAAATTTATTTGTACACGATTAAACTTACCGGGAGTACGTTTTGTGATTCAACCATAGCGCAACTCTGCCTGTGCTGCTGTTGAAATTTAGGTTGATAAGGCTCCAACATTCTGTAATATCAAATTGTAAATTTTACCATCAACCTTAATTTAAATATGCAAATTATTAATTTACTGATACCTTATCTTTCCCCATCTGTTGAAGAAGAGTGCGATAGCAGCTACCCAAAGAATTAGTACAAGGATGACAATAAGTGCTTCTTCCGCTCTTACTACAACTCCACTACCTGAAAATAACATTATTTAAAATAATAATACGCGTTGTATAATATAAGGGATTAAAAACGCCGTTTCTAAAGAATTTCCCACGGATTTTGTTATATTATAAAGAGGCAATCCTTCATTGAAAACGAAAAAGACAGCGCCTCAAGCCTTTTACTTTGCAGTCAATGTCTCTCAAATGTGCACGCTAAATAAAAATATTTACAATACACATTATTATGATAAAAATATAAATAATAGATTTGTGACTCGTGTATATTATAGTGATGATATTAAAATTACAGTATCAACGATATATATCCACATAATATCTAATACCAAATATTTTAACCTACCCCGAAACCAAAGTTTGACATTTGAAAAGAGTAGAAAGCGTAACGCAAAGTTTTAAATTAAATTTATGTGTGTATATTGTGTGCAGAATTTTAATTATTGAAAGGCCGTGTACGTGTGCACAGTGCGTAGTAGTAAAAGACAGTATTTAAGAGTCTCCCGAGAGAAGAACTCAATTTGTATTGGGGTTAAAAAGGGGATGTATTTTGGGTGTAGTAATAATTGGGAAAAAGAGCCCCAGTGGGGTGGTTTAATTAGCCGCAAGATAATCAGTATTAGCGTAACAAAGGACGCCGCTTTGTTCAGTTCTCCCAAATTACATAACCTCTTACAAATGTATAGTATATTATTTTTATTTTATATAATCAACATTAATTAATGCAGAAGTTGAAATTGATCGGAGGCGATTTTTTTTTAATGAGTTTTATTTAAATTTATCAGATTTCATATTTTTATTGTTATTTATTATATCTTATTGTAATTTTAACAAATTTTATACGACATTGACTGCATTAATTAAACAGACGATTACAGAGTAAATATTTTTGGGGTTGAATCCCTCTCTCACGTTTATTTTCTCTTATATTATGTATCTATATGATCTGAATAAAAATAAATATTTTTATCAATTGATATTAAAATGCAACAGCTTCACCAATAATATACCCTATAATCAATTTTCATTTCTAATAGTGAAGAGAAAGTGTTGTGCATATAGCAATTTATTAGGTCATGCAATTTTTGCAGAATTTTTAACTTTATGTGCTATTATTATGTTTAGTATTTATTATTATGTTATAGCTTTAATGCTTGGTTTCCATGTTACATTTAGAGAACATGTATGTGTCTAATGAATGTTTTAAATACTTTTATTTTGAATCTAAATAAGTATATATATTTTTCTATATTAAATAATAATAAAAAAGCAAAAATAATATTTTCTGATAAGAATTTTCGCGCTGGACGGAATGTGAAACGGTTACATAACCCTGGAAAACGCATACAAACCAAACAAGTTTTAGCGTTTACTTAATTATTAATAGCTGAAGATTTTTTTTATTTATAAATATAAATTGTGTGTTATATAAAGTCCATTAAAAAGGTAACAAACAGGGATCACACGTGGATGTCACAATAATCACATGCTTTTCCTTTGAATATATCACATTGAATTATACTCCACTATTAACTCGTATGTCATTTTAAAATGCTTCATTTTGATTTTTAAATTCATAGGTTTACATTGTGTGCCTTTGAAGTAAGCCTATTTGACAGTGTATAATGTGTGTCATTTAATATGAGCGCAAATCTTTTTATGTTAACTAACACGTGCTACGTTCTTATATTACAAGTAAAGCTCGCATATTCATTTAATATTCAATTTATTATGTATAACATGTTGGGTTCAACATTATACATAAAACGAATGCTTGATTTGAGGCCTGGTGTTGTTTTAAAATAATTCATTTCTATGAAAAATCTACACAGTAACTTACTTACTAATGGAGTGTTATTGATTTCCATGCTTTATTCATTAATAATAATTAACCAGTAAAATCAATCTATCATATTTTTAAGTATATGCTATTTAACAAGATTATTTATTTTACTTTATCATAAATCAATGGTTTATAAAATTGTTTTCAAGGAATTTTCTCAGTTTAACGCCTAAATATAGGCATTTAGTACTACACACACGTTATGGAAAATATTAACAGATAAATAAATTATTTTATTGTTTCATCCAGCTTTTAAAATTATTTTTTTGCTTTCATCCCGAGGTGCTTTCAATTTGAAAGGTACATATATAAATATAAGTTAATGTCACGTTGTCCTACAATATTTTTGGTCCATGTGACAGCAACTTGTATAATATTAAGCCTCATCCATCCACCTTGAAATTGTATTCCAATTACGTTATCCTGGTCACGTTGAACTATTCTATCATAACAATTCATTCTATCTCTCTTGAATCCTAAATAATCTCTTATCTGACTTTCGTCAAATATTCTTGTGTAATTAATTAACTGCATCAAAGTTGTAGTATATAGAAACTTCTTGTATAACAAGATTTGGCAACAATGGAAGGTAGTAGAAAATTTCAGAACCATATTTTAAAAAAATATGCTGATTATTGTGATAAATAAATAAGGTAATGTTTTACGTAGGAATGGATAAAAAAACTTCATCTAATATCAAAAATATCATTGTAGAAATATTGTAGCAGTTTGTCTTAAGACTGTAGAAGTTAATTAATAAATTCGTCAGCTAATTGGGTTGTTTTCTGTTGAATCGATTTGACAATTGCATTTACATACACAATAATTGCGACATGATTATTGTTTTCACAGAAGACTTAAACGTGAAGTGAAGCCTTTTTGTGTGGGATAAAATTAGACTTAGTCACGCGTCTTTCGGATGACTGAGTATGTTTACTGAAGGGGAAATACGAGCGACCATATAAAATAAATTGTATCTGAACAAATGCTAACAGATCGGGACAGCTTCATGAATATATTCCAAATTTAGATAAAACCATTACTATCAGAAATTCACTATTCGCGTCAACGGTGGGTGTAAATCACTGGCAGTGAACGTCAGAACAATTAAATTTGCAACGGGTTGATTAATTGGGGTTTCGAATATCTTTTACCAGATAAGGGTAGTGTGTATTTTGGTCGTGTCTGTGATCACCCCCGGGATATGTGCCCTTGCTATTGTTTTTTTCATATAACATCTTCATTATAAGTTGAGACATGAACCCACTCTTTATAAAAAACTTGCTTACTTTATTCTTCCGCTTTACTTTGTTGTAATATTCCACCGCGAATAATATTATATTGCAAGGATAATTTTAATTATAAAATATCATTTGGTGTCTGACAGTCATGTTACGTTACATAATTTAAGGTTGAACCTACGTTATTGTTCCAACACATTACATTATTATTAAATATTTTGTATAATAATCTGTGATAATCCTTGCTGTGCCCATTAAGGGCTACATATTCTAGAACCATCCCCTATGAATAAATATTTAACTACGACTTACATAAATTCGTGATATGCGATACTTGTGTTATATTAAATTTCGTATCATCACCATGAATTCAACATAAAATAAATTTAAAGCATAATATTGAAATATAAAAAAGAAGAATACATACAAAACAAAGCCACCGAGATAGAAATGTGATTCTCCCTACCCCGAGTCGTTATCTGAAATATATTATCAAGGCAAAATCGTTTTTCTCGAGTAGCCATCAAAAAGTTCGAGAAACTTGTTGTAAAAGTAATTAACAGATCGAAATCTAGTTTGTAATTAAACGATTTTTAATTCGCCGAAACTGGGATGCTTGATTTTTTGGAACGCAAATAAAAATTAATAATTTTAATTGAATGATTTATTACCTTCAAGTCTATTACCCCCAGTGTAGTTGAAGTCCCCTTGTCCTGATTTAATACTGACTTCTACTTCAGCTGGTGGTCCTCGCACGCTTTCATCCCATACTGAAATTATAATTAACATTGTAAATTTTTATTCCAAGGACACTGAGAAATTTATTCGAGATGTTTGTTAGATCCCGATTGTGTCCACTGATTCAAAAGCGGAAAAGCTATTTGCATTTTTCACTACAGGCACAAACGAAACTCTCAAATCATTTTTACACGAAAACCAAGCGAATAAATTATTTTTAATATCCATAAAAATAAAGTGTTTAACACAAATTATGATGTCGATGGAATTTGAAAACTTAATCGGGTCTCGTTAGGCTCTTCACTAGAATAAAGTCTCCTTTGACGGGTGAAATCTTTATCGAAAAATATCGACAAAAGTCTCTGGCATACTGAAAACGACCTTCGATTTGATTCTTTGGCCTTCTATGACAATTTCATTTAGTCATTTGGGAAGGAAACAGATGGCAGATGTTTTTTTTTGTGTCATTCAACATCACTCCGAGTTAATTAAGAAAGTGTCGTCAATCTTGTCTTTATCATTATAAATTCATCTTAATGCATCAAAAATCAAACTAAAAAAAAATATAAATACCCCACTAAAATCAAATTATTATAATTAAATTTCATCTTGTGTAGTCGTGAATTTAAAATGCGTGTGAGGTTTAAATTTAAGCCCTTGTCCGGACTTCACAATTAATAATTATGTTTGCCACTGTTGGATAATTTTCTCTCCAGCATTAAACATATAATACTAGACAAATATTTAATATATAACTTGACTTGCGTTATCAATCAAAATATTTGGTGAAATTATTAGGTCTATCGAATTTGTAGTATAATTTGTTTTGTGGCGCAAACGTCAATACTGATTAAATTTAAGGCAGCTTTCAGCAAGTGCTTTGTAAACACTATACGAGAAATTTAACACTTACTTATATAAAAATACAAAAAGTACTTTTTTCTGTATTGTATAGAAAATATTTTAAAATTGAATAGTAATAATAGCGGTACGCCCTCGAAAAAAATGTGAAAATGAAAAATCGATATTACGTTGACTAGACAACGTTTGGTATAACATCGCAGAGCATTGGCTTGGGGATTATTCAACGTTTTTTAATTCTAATCATAATTGGATTAATAGTGCTTCTAGAGCAGAGCTAGGGACTCAATTCAATTAAATTATCTTATAGCGTATAATTAATCACACAACAGAATTATAAGTCAAGGACCACAATTAATCATTGATACCCTTTTTGAAATCATTCCTAAATATTGAATATCATAATTTATTTAATATATTTAATTAAGCACTCACCGGCTGTCACTTGATGATGTTGTACTTTTCTAGTCGTCGGGTCTCCCAACGATGGCCATCCTGTAAATATAATATAAAAACACATAAATGTAGAGGAAATCTATGGAAGGGATTCAATTTTGATATTTGCATTTTTCTCTTTCCCATGGAATACCAAGTTGGATTACTGAATGAATGCATTCGCAAAGTAATACAAATACAACGCTTTTTCACTTCTACATTTTTCTTATTTCATTCTAGAGTTTACAATGTGGAAACTTGGTCTGCTTGTGTATGTAAACATTTTTGAAATATTGCAGAGCAAATACAGATAATTTTAGCTTATTTCCCCCAATCGGACGATCTACAACGAATTGTCTCGTATTTTTTTTAAATAACATCTTTATACATATGTATATATTTTTGTAAATTTGATATCAAAATATTAATAAAAAATACATACAATAAAAAACCATTTTATTTTAATATTCTCTAATTGAACAATGTGAATAGGTAAAACATTTTCACCACATGCCGTCCTTAATATTAATGAAAAACCACTTGAACCTTGAAATTTTATTTAAATTTAATGCACGGAAACGGCACAATAATAGTTTTCCGAATGTTTTAAACTGCTTTTAAAGAATTTTTACTCATATTCGCACTCACCCACAAGTTGTGAGAAGTAATTCAAAAAATAAATAAATATTATTTAATCCAAAACAATATATGTAACGCTAATTCATTTATTTTCTTGTGGTGTTGTGGCCAATAGAATCTGACAAATAATGTGATTTGTTTATCAGCAATGCTCAATTTGTATGTATATTTCGGTTTGGCAATTGCGAATATTTTATGCATTGCAAATAAACTGTCATTTCCAGAAATTTATCGCATACAGTATAAAATGTATATTATAGATATAAATATATGGAGTTAGATTTTATTAAAATATGTTGCTAGAGCTTGTTGAATTGATGAAGACGTGTTCATATTTTAAAAGGATTTTAGAGTAGATGAGGTGAGTGCTTCATAAACAAGATTCCAGCCAAGAGTTCTGCATTAGCATAGAAACTCTTATTAGATAAAGAATTTCCTGGTGATTATTTTATTAAATTATTATAAAATTCAACACGATGAATCAATACATGTATTTCAACATTCAGGAATTTACGTTTGCCGATTGGAAGATAAAAAACGACATCAAATTCACAAAGACGTTTTCGTCAAGTCGAATGCACGAAGTGTGTACTGTAATTTTCATTACTCATCATTTACAGGAACATTATTAGTTATCTTTACGCTTCATAAAGTTTTGATGAACATTGCAATGACGACACAAACTGCCAAATATTACATCATATAATATTATCAAGTATAATAAGAAATTATTAAATAGTGTTATATTTAACAAAATAAATGAATGTAATATATCAATCAAGAATAAAATTCACATTTCTTATATGTACACCTATGACGAAGCTTTCACTGAAAATATGTTCATTTTTTACAAAAAAAGTATATACGCCCCGAACGGCTTTTTGAGAATATTTGTACAAATTTTGTTTTTTTTTTTGGAAACAACAACGTGTTAATTAATAGTCTGTTGGTGATATTAACAATTATAACAAATAGTCAACAAATAGTTAACACATGTTACTAATACAGCGGCTCTGTCCGACTTTTTTATATGAGTAGTATATAAACCAAGTCCTAATCCTACAGGATTATGGATTCACAGGATAATTAAGCTAAGGTAAACTGATATCCTGATGGATCTGAAGCGAGATATAACCCATGAAACTTCTTCAATTACCTTTTTTGAAATATTTCAATTTATCTTATTTTTGATGTTCAGGGTGAATAATATTAATTTATTTATTTTCGCCCCTAGGATAGTTTTTAGACACAATAAGGTGTTAATTGTATGTCGGTGATCTTAAATATTACTAGTTACACAGGTCACCAATAGAACGGCTCTGCCCGACTAATCGCTTCAGTATTTACCTTACAATCCAGGAAATCATAGTAAATATGGATCAAGACGGTTGATTTCATTAATATTATTCCCGATCTCCCAGTCGTAATAACCGATCAAATTATTTAAAAAAAAATGACTTGAGCGGGATTGAACCCAGCTATTACGCTGAAGAAGCCCAGTAATTATTACGCTAGTTAATTTATGAAAAAAATAATCTAGAATATTGATTATTCCAACAACACATACGTAATTAGGACATAAAGTGTTTCATATTATCGAAAAACTCGACAAATGACGAAAGTAATAATAGTCCTATAAAGCCTGCACCTTACGAGTAAATTGCCTCATCTAAACTATCGTAACATGAATTCCTGTAATCCGTTACCTCTAATATTCCGAAACTAGAAACCGTACTTACAGTAATAATATGAGCTATTACACGATACTCCCATAGTAAACTGTTCAGACTAAAGGATTTAATGGCAATACATACTATAAAAACAACACTGGATATACCAGGGGTTTGTTTGTTATAAACAATAAAACATTTATAAGTATACATTAAATAGCGGTGAAGAAAAACGTACAAATTAAAATCTTGTCTCGAAGGATTTATATTAATTAAAAAAGCAGCTCCCCAAAGGACAATGAATCAGACCATATTTGCATTTGGAATAAAAGCTTCGTGCTTATTGAACAAAACACTATAAATATGTTAAACAATACAATATACAAAGAGAGAAGGTTTAACATTATTTATTGTTTTGAGATGTCTTGCGTAACTTTGAGTGGCGTAGAGAAGTGGTGACCCTTTATGACTTCAGTCAACTGAACTTAGTTTTGCTTTTCTGATTACACCAACATGTTAATGTCACATATGTATAATACTATAATGTGCCCTAATAAATTATTGAGAATAAGTTTAATATTATTATCAATTTGACTGAAAATTTTGTTGTAAAAGGGAAATTGTATAATATGTAAAATTTATAAATGAAATGATCATTCTTGCTACGCATTATTAAACAACCCTCTTGAAATCTTTCTTATTATTTGTAAATTATTTTATCTCTTGTTATACTTATTCGTATTTAACGGTCCGTAACATTTTTATGAAATACTTGTATTATTACACTGCACGGTTCTGAAATTTTATTTTATTTTGAAAATGGTCAAGAAACGGAAATGCATTTCACATTTTAAGGATACACATGTTTATGCAATAAAATATTCATGTAGTATGTAAAAATATTATACTATTTCAACTATATTTATGCCTTGTTAGCTTAGTGGTAAGAGCACTTGGCCGGTATTCGAAAGACTTGGGTTCAATTTCCACAATCCATGATATAATTTATTGATTTATTATATGTATTATAATATAAAAAAGCAATATGGTAATGTTAACAAATGAAAAGTATTTTCTCTTTAACAATAAATAATAATAAAAAATAACATAATAGTAGTTATAAATATTAAGATAATATTGCTTGACGTAATTGAGAACAAAAAAGAACAGCATGCGTATTGCTAGTGGTATTATATTTTTTCAGGATTAATTTATTTTAATTCACTTCAATTAAAAATCTACTAAAGCTTTTCAATCATCACAATTGATAAATTTAATAATTTTCTTATATTATTATAGTGTATAACGTATTATTATGGGGTCAAGTATTTATTGGTGGTGGTGAAGTGGATGCTGTCAAGCAAACTTCCGATAAAGCCTTTCTTCCTGTGGGATACCATCATCTTTCATATAATACAATTATAATTCTAGAAAAAAATTAAACTGGGTTATTTATGCCACGAAGATGTTTATATGTCTCTTTTCCTGTTGAAAAATAGAGATAAATTACTTAAGCGGTGCAATTCCGAGCTAAGCTTAAACGTTCTTGTGAAAAACTTTCCCCGGTGAGTTAATACACGAATTCTATTGTTTAGAGAAAATACGATTTTTTGGAATACACATACGTATGAATTGAATATTAAAATAATATACTTTGAATCCAATGAATCTAACGTAGTACTTTACATTGTAAGGGATGATGAGTGTTTTGAAATTCTACATGTACGACAACGTGTCAGATTTGGGTCACCCCAATACAAAGGTTGTGTGCTTATATTGCAAATGTTTCAAATATCTTAAAATAAACAATAGTTATACTATGTAGAATATTTTATGAGATTAATCGAATGGAAAATAAAGCATTATTTTTATTTGGTTTGGTTTATATTAATTGAATATGTTGAAGATCTAAAGCGGTTTCCCAGGCCACTACGTAACGACGAATCCTTCAGTTTTAGTTTAAATTTGGTTGTTTAACTATCACAGTTAAACAGGATCATCTAAGAATATATCTCTAATCCAAAAAATCAAAATAAATTTAATAGTTTCCATTATAATAAAAATTAATATTAAAATTAAATAACAAAACGGTTACTCATTATTATATGGGATTATGGGGATTATTTTAAAATATTAAACATCAAATTCCACCGTATCGAGCTGTACACTAAATCCCTAGTTAATTAAAATGTAAAATCTACTTGGGTGATTATTCACATTTTAAAATAAGTTGGTTAGAATAAATGATTGCTAGCTTTAATTCCTTTTTCACCAATGCCTGCACTCTACAGGAATGTAATAACGAGAAATCGGATTACTTAATAACTTTATAAAACGGTGTGATTTTAAATATTCATAGGAGAATAACATAGTAGGGAATAGAATCACATGGGATTACCAAACATATTTTTTCACATCACCATTCATTCGGCATATGCCTAGTCAGGTTGGGTGTGATAAGGGTAGTTTGCTTTGCATAATTTATTTGAATGTTCGACCTGTGATCCTAAATTTATTTAGGTCGACGATGGATTATTTACCTATCCATCATATCCTTAAATAAGACCATTATTCAATTTCGCTTGACAGTTATTAAATGTGTCGCATAACAATTCGTACATGATCATGTTCAGAATGAAAGTTAGAATAATTGTATTCAGAATTTATATATTCCCAATATTAATTTTGCTGGCTGTTTTATTATTCTCATATAATTGGATCGTAAATTTATTGCCGTTGGTAACACAAAACACGCAATGCTCAATATTTAATTGTGTGAATTTTTATCAATACAAGTTTACTAATAATTTACGATAGTGCCTCTGGATAATCCAATTTGATGCTTTAAACTCTTGTTTATTTCAAATGCTTTTTGTATTTCAATTGAAAGGTAATTAATATTAAAATATAATCTTAATTATCCGGCCGATAGTTGTGCAAAGCTTTGGTAATATTAATATAATACATTAATACTAATGAATTTGTATGAAATAAGATTGAGGAGAGAGTTTTCAAACTAAAGTATAAAGAGTAAAAAGATAAATCATTGATGAATAAAGCCAAATTTATCCCCTGAGTCTTATAAGATTAGATTTTAAGTTGCGCATAAATTAGGCTAATTAATATGCAACTTAGATATCTCTGAGGTTTATATTAAATTTTACGAGCAAAGAATAAGTATCACAAAAGCTTTCTTATGATTTCTTATGGATTGATGTCTTATGATTAATTAATTTGAAGAAGCGCACAAGATTTAAAATGAGATCGTCCCGTTGGATGACAATTGATAAATGTGTTTGTTAGAAAACGACAATCTTGACGACGACGTAGAAGAATTATTAAATGATTTGGCGAAGTGGAAAGATGAGAAAGGAGAGCTTTTTGCGGTGGATTATTAATTTAGTCGAGTGTGAAAAATGAAAGGTTTCCCTTTGAGTGGCTGTCAACAAAAGGAAAAGCAGTCAGCAAGATTATAACACTTTCCAGCTGAATATGATGCATGAATTATACAATTCAATTATATTCACTAAAAATATTAGATTTCACATTCAACCGGTTATCTTCTTACAAATTTCAAACGAACACGACAGATATTTCATATTTCAAACACCACTAACGACGAATATCATGTTTATGAAATTCATATTACATATTTGAGAAATAATATGAATTAATGGAAGTATGTTATGTTGATATGAATAACGTTTTCACTGACGAAAATCATATTTGAGTACGTTTTTAAGAGCATGCTCTTACCTAGACTAACCTGCTTTTTATATAGATGTAGATACCCATTTGTCTAAGTAAAAGTACATACATATATTCACACTAGTAATACAGATTCAATGTAATAAATAAACACACCGAATGATAATTTTCAATTATTTGGGTTGATCAATGATATATGGATAATACCAAGAAGATTAAAGCCGATTTTAATCTTTTTATTACTAATCCTCTAAAAATGATAAATTCACATATGTTTTTGGCAGTCGTGTTGGTCTCAATTAGTTTCATATGAACAAACCAGGTTTTTCCAATTTAACAATTGGTTTAACCCTAAGCAACGAATAAGTTTTATATCACAATACTATAAATAATATTGTATTGTATATCTATACAGATTTTTCACTGCAAATTTGCCCTATTCCAATTCAGTTTCAACCTTTTTGACATAAATTTCACCTTTGTCGAATTTCCATGAAACAAATGTATGTATGTATTCATATTTTTTTCCATAATTTCAGTTGGAAACCCGATTATAACATTTAATACACTTATTAATTATCATCAACTGTACCATATATCTCGTTAGTTTAGTGGCAAAAGCACTTGACCGGAATCTGAGAAACGCGGGTTCAATTCTTACACTAGGCGTGAATTGCTAGTAATGAGGTATTTCATTTTTTCAGGATCGTAGTGTTGATTTCAGGTTATAGCAAATATATGTATCATAACGCGAATATTTTAGTCTTTTTTTTAGAAAATGAAATTTAAAATGTATATAAAATACCTCATAGTCATTATAAAGATTTCATAGCATGTTAGGTTGATAATCGTAATTTTTTATTTTTTTTAACCAAATACCATTTTTTTTGTACTTGTCACCGAGATAAATAATGTAAGTTATTCTTTGGTTTGTTACGAATATCTTATTTTCAGTTTTTAACACAATAAATCAGCCGTCTTCTTTAAAGTTCAGAATTTGAATCTTTGACCCACTTTTATATTTTACGAGCTTACTATCAATGTGAACGAGGTGTTGAAATCTCCATGAACATTTATTCGTTTTACTTTAAACTTACTTGGCAAAAGTACAGCCGAATATTTGTAATTACCTTAAAGAAAATTCTAACTGTCATAAAAGTACTTACACTCTTTTTCGTGTGGATTTTCTTCAAATTGCAAATACATAGTTGATATGCTCTGACCTAATTTAATCGAATTTAAAGCACATACATTTATGTTTCATATCAGGTGGATTATTATAATATTTTAATATCCCGGGAGACTAATTTCTGAAATATTAAATTTGGATATTTCCACGAAAATATTAATTTTGCAGGCGAACAACTTACAAAAAGGACTTGTCCAATTAACTGGATAATATAGGAATACCGTCTACCGTTTGTCGTCATACACAAATTAATATACATACCTACAATTTCATTTATTGTATATGTATGGAAAACATTAGAAGAAGATTATTTAATCAGACAAGTAATTAATTTATTCATATGTTAAAATACATAAATATAGAAGGAATCTTTTATGTTTTTACTTTTCAAAATCATGATTTAAGATATTATAATTAATATTTTATACTTTAAAATAGATGTAACAATTTGGTCGTAGGAAATATTTCATGTGCTATTTTGTGTACATTATTCATAAAATGACGCAATTGTTTAGGTATTCTGTATGCTCTTTTTCGGTTATCTTTTCCTATTCATGAATATCAATGTGTTGTTTTTGCAGTGTAATGTGTTTTTTGTAAAATTGTAATTCAGGTCGCATGTTCGTGATGTCGCAAGTTCGTAGAAGTTGTGAACTACGCCACCTCAAGGGACCTGTTCTACGATGCTACGCCAGACTCGTAACTTACAATAACCAGATCAACAACACAAATAGCAAACAGCGCACGAAAAATAGGCAAATTGCAGTCTCGTGTGTGAGCTTAATAAATGCAATCATATATATAAACAAGACTTTATCGGACACAATGAAATCTAAATATTTTTTGACATTACCAATGCTTTTTGAAAATTTATAAATGGACAAAACAGCATGAAGATTTGCATGTAAAATATATTTCACATTACTAGTTTAGTTTATTTACGATAGTGGATCATTGTAAATGTCACATAATAACTTACTTATACAATTTTATTATCTGGGAATAATAATCAATCAATAAGCTTATATACATACATATATGTATATTAAAAAAAACACAAAAAGTATGAGAAACAAAGATGTATTTTGTGTATTAATCACCAAAGGCTATGTATTTCAGCCGCTTGGGCGCTGCTTTTACTGCTCATACTGTTTATTTGTCATTTTTTAATCTTTCTAATAATATTAAACCTTGTTTCACTTAATATGGTAAAAAAACTTCATTAAAATTTGCTTGATATATTGAAGCAAGTTTTTTTATGTCACTATGTAAACAATTTACATAATCATTGTGCGAAAAAGTTGTTGCTCTCGAGTGTCGGATTATCCAACATATTGAATTTTAGGAACTACAATGTTGCAGATGTCCACAGCCCGCGCATGTGTGTTGTATATGTATAATATGCGCATACAATAATTCTGACCATGTTACAATGTATGAAAGCAATACCTATGACACTATACATAGATATAAGTTCATTGATCACAATCATTCTACTTATTATTCGAATATCTAACCAACAACGCACACAAATACTTAAATATATGCATTAGTAAAATTACTGTAATTATATAGTGATTTGA
>JAGTTH010003913.1:0-11352 GCA_022606485.1 Agraylea sexmaculata | reverse complement strand
TTTTTATGATAACTTAGACAGGTTTATAGAGAAGGCACCAAAGCACGATATAACAATTATTTTAGGCGATTTAAATGCCAAGATCGGCAATGAAGTTACACATAGAGCCATTACAGGAGGCAACAGTCTGCACGAAATTTCAAATAACAACGGCGAAAGGGTAATTGATTTCGCCGCAGCAACGGATATGGTTAATGTTAGCACATTCTTCCCAAGGGCTAACATACACAAAGGAACGTGGGTCAGTCCAGGTGGCACGTACACTAATCAAATTGACCACGTGCTAATCAATAGACGGTTCAAATCCTCTATTATCAACGTTCATACTTGCAGAGGAGCAGCATTCGATTCGGACCATTACTTAGTAAAAGCAGTTTTTAGAGCCAGAATATCGAATGCCAAAAAAGAAAAAATAAATAAAAATAAGAAACTCAACCTCGTTAAATTAGAGAATGAGGTATGTGCAAAATCATACCAGGCATCCATGGAAAAGGCGTTAGAACAGGTTGAGGAAATAAATAGGAATAATGTAGAATCTAGTTGTAATCTAATAAAAAATATTATTAAGCACACGGCAGAATCAACTTTGGGTTACGAGACGAAAAAGAAAATGGCTGGTTTAACACAGAATGCGAGAGTATTATTAAGGAGAAGAACAATGCCCGTGCACAAGTTCTTAATTGCAATAGCTTAGAAAATAGAAAGAAGTACAAAGAACTTCGTAGGAGTAGTAATAGAGTCATACAGTCGACGAAGAGGACATGGCTAAAACAGCAAATTATAGATGCTGAAATGTTTAGAGATAGGAATAATGCTGAGGAATTTTACAGGAACGTTAACAATAGTAGGAAAACGTTCAAACCTAGACTAAACTTTAATAGGAATAGCAAAGGCGAACTTCTCTGCGATCAGGAAAGCGTTTTAAATAGATGGTCGGAGTACTTTAGCGACCTATTAAATGATAAGAATAGCGATAAGGTAGCCAATAAGAACGCTAGTCTGTACCAACACGCTGATACACACACTACAGAAGGGTGTGCCGCCATCAGAGGACTTTGAAGGAGAAGCCCAGGATGGGCAAGATCTCCAGCGAACTCATAGCATACGGCGGGGATGCTCTATGGGCGCTATTACATAGTTTAATAGTATCTTTATGGGAAGGCGAAACGCTACCGAAGGGTTGGGCAAGTTCGATAATTTGCCCACTCCACAAAAAAAGTGACGTTAGCGTGTGCAGTAACTATAGAGGGATATCCCTACTATCAGTTATGTACAAGATATTCGCCAAGGTTTTAAAAAAATAGGCTAGCAGAATACGCGGAGGAATGCTTGGGAGACTACCAAGCCGGATTTAGACCAGGGCGTTCAACAATGAACCAAATATTTACAATTAGGCAAATATTAGAGAAGTGTAATGAGGCCGACGTGGAGACTCATCACTTGTTAGTAGATTTTAGGCAGGCATTCGACACAATCGATAGGGATATTATTTACAGCACGATGAGAGAGTTTGGGTTTCCGGAAAAACTCATAAGTCTCTCAAAAATGACGCTGACAGACACCAAAAACTACGTACGGATAAATGGTGTACTGTCGGAGTCTTTCATCACCAGAGCAGGCGTTAAACAGGGGGACGTGATATCCCCCCCTGTTATTTTCATTAGTTTTAGAAAAGGTTATGCGTCTTGCAGGTTGTAGCAATAAGTCTAATATCTTCTATAAGTCTTTCCAGGTACTCGCTTTCGCAGACGACGTAAATATTATCGCTAGAACTAAGAACGTGTTAATTGATAAGGTTAGAGCAATAAGGGATGCCGCCAAAACAGGAGGATTAGTTATAAACGTTGAAAAAAGTCAGTATATGCATGTGACATCCAACTCGGAATTGGTAGCACATCGTAGCCTGAAGGTAGACAATGACCACTTTCAGCAGGTTGACTCTTTTGTATATTTGGGAGCAGTGGTTACTAAGGAGGCTGGAAATAACCAGGACATAAACTCTCGCCTGCAAAGTGCTAATAGGGCGTATTTCGGCTTAGTACGCTTGCTCAGATCAAGATATCTAAGTAGAAGTACCAAGGTAGAATTATATAAGATGCTAATTAGGCCAGTACTAACCTACGGTGCAGAAGCATGGGTTATTACCAAGACTGAGGAGGATAGGCTACTTAGGTTCGAGCGGAAGATTCTTAGGAGGATCTTGGGTACTGTTCAGGAGGCACCGGGACTATTTAGAATCAGACGGAACGATGAGATTTACTCATTATATAAGAGCGTGAACGTAGTGCAGTTCATTAGGGCTTTAACATTAGGTTGGGCCGGACACGTGGAAAGAGCAGGAGGATAGTATCGGAAATACTATCCAGCAAGCCTGTGGGTAAGAGAAGGCAGGGTAGACCTAGGCTAAGGTGGGCGGGGGAGTTCTATAAGGTAGTTAGGAGTTTAGGAATTAATAACTGGAGGAGCATTAAGTGGAAGATGCTGGTGCAGGAAGCCTTGGTTCATCACTGAACTGGAGTGCTTATGATGATGATGATGAGTAATATTTTATAGAATTTATTTATAATTGATACTACTACTCTTTTTTCTTTTTCTAATTTTTGTCATCAAAATTTGTCTAATAATTTAATACTTTAATAAGAAGTCTAATAATAGAAGATTGTAAATAAATTATTGCAAAATCACCGATATTTTGAGCTGAAGGATTTTATAAGTACTAACTGTTTTAATTAGATTATTGTGTTAAAAAATAACTTTTATAAGTTTTATGCATTCTTTATTACTTAACATGTTAATAATAAAGTAAGATTAGAGTAAAATTAGACTATGCAGTTAGAAATTTCCAATCAAGAAGAGTCACGATTTTATTATTAGGCGCTATAATTTTTTTTTTTAATTTTTTTTTGATATATTATTTATTTATTAGTCCCTAGAAGCCTTTATTTTAGAGAAGGTCTTTTTGAGGGGGCTTTTAGACACAACAACGTGTTAGTTGTCTATCGGTGATCTTAACTATTACTAGTTACTCAGCTCACCGACAGAGCGGCTATGTCCGACTTCATAATCGCCTCAGTATTTACATTACAATCCAGGAAATCAGAGTAAATCTGGATCAAGACGATCAATCGGGATTTTATTAATATTATTCCCGCTCTCCCAATCATAATAACCGAAATTAATTTAAAGATTCTTGACCTGGATGGGATTTGAACCCATGAAACAGTATTTGTAGGCACGCTTCTTATCCCTGAGCTATTACGCTAGTTAATTCGTACACAATGTCCTGCTTGATTTACACAATCGTCTATTTTAAAGTCGCATTACATTTAGCTTAGTGGTAAGTTTAGGAGTTTGTCGTGACGGGAAAGGAATAGCCAGCATTCGTCTTAAGTTACAAGTTCTCACACGACAAAACATTTGGCAAAGGCAATTCATCTTTTCGATTGCACTTGTAGCCTAAGTTCTAATAGATGCCTTACTGTGACTGGCTTGCTGACTATATGCGGTTCACCAACTCCATTAAGACCAATGGCCAAGTTCAAGTCTGCACTGTGTACAATATTACCACTGCCTTCTTTCAAACACGAAAAATTACTTCTACTTGATCCTCAACAAATGCCTTTCTTTGAAAACAATTCACAGACATCCACAATAATGTATGTTCGCCGCAGAAACTTTGAGAAAACTGCCACATATGTAGTTCATTTCATAAGTTGACTTTGTGGAATACTGTATTGTTTAACTGTTTTTTGTATAACTTATTATAGCTATACAAAGTAGACTGAATATCTGGCATAGATCGATATGATCATTATGTTTTATTTTTCGAAGTCATATGATTACGATTATTGGAAACGAGAACTCCATGAATAAGCTATTTTGATGTTATATGAGAAACCTTTACTTATACATACATATATTACCAAACCAAATTATTAGCTACGTAATTAATTATTACAAAAGCAAAGACTTACCTTCACTGAGTCAGACTTATAAATAGATATGCTTGCATGTAAATTTTACAGTCTTGAAATTCGTGTCTTAACTAAAAATAAAAATGTTTTATAAGTAGATAATGAGATTAATTTTTACTATTTTCCAATAAGTACATCGATCACTGTTCAATTTTTTATTGGAAAAATATTCAATTTGATCATAGTTTTATCTATTAACAGTTTCAAATAATATGTCCTTTAATAAAATATTTCAAAAACACAAATTAAATTTAATTATTTAATCATTATTATTTAAATAGACTTAGTAGTTTTCCAACCCAGTATATTTTAAATAACGTATAATTTTATTGAAATACATATTACCATATGATAATAGGTTATATATAGCCCACCCCATTTATAGAGCCTTCAAATAAAATATTATATGTAAGTAATAGACATTTTTGTGTAATACAACTCACAATCGTAGGTAGATTTTGTATAATTTGTTCTTAGAAATTCAATATGGAATAAAATCATCTCTCTACATTTCCACGAACCCATTAATTTTCTCAGCACCGGATTTTTTCAGCATCTGATATTTTAAAATGAAAATTAAACCAATCGCTTCATAAATATAAAATATCATCGATTATTTTACGCATACACTAATAACCCGATTTCATTTTGCTCTGAGAGGAGGAGATCAATGCAGACTTTCGATTTTACTATTGAACTCACCTTTGAACCAAAATGCATGTTTATTTATGAATCAGTCGCTCGAGACAATTGATTGGGTTTTTTAATTATTTTTCTGGTCTTTTTAACTATGTAGGTATAGCACTTTTATTGTAATTTTATCGTTTTTTTCTCATGCATAGCAAATATCAAAGGACAGAGAGTTGTTGTTGAAATGTAAAGAAGAAAAGAGTCCATTGTTTCTATGTAATGTTCATGTGGTGGTTGCCATCAAAGCCGCATACTATTTTCATACATTCACCGATACTTCGCACTTTTCATACAAAACTAGTACTACAAAAACAAAACTACATATGTTGAGTATTTACTCGTCAAGTACTTAAATCCTTACATACACGCATACTTATTAATATTTACCGAGCTTTGTTAAGAGTCGCCTTTATAAATGCTGTACAAAATATTTACTAATTTGCGTGAATAATTTAATCGAAATCATTTAATTTATTTGTTGATTCATTTTTATTTTAAACTCTAATGAAGGCTTTTTATAAAACAAATAATTATTACGTTATATGAGAAAATTATAATAAACAGTAGAAATGTATGTAATATGAATAGATAACATAATTATTATTATAAAAATAACATAATTATCAATGAAAATACAACACTTTTTTTAAATTTATATTATTTTGTTTTTTAGACACAACAACGTATTATTTCATCGTCTGTCGCCTCAGTATTTACCTAAGAATCCAGGATATCAGAGTAAACCTGGAATAAGACGATTGATCGAAATTTTATTAATATTATTCCTGATCTCCCAGTCGTAATAACCCATCAAATCATTTTTTTTACTTAATTAAACGGAACTTGAACCATAAAGATTATATATATAACATGTATTTGAAGCCACGCACATTTAAACAATTATTTAAATGGAGAAAAATGAAATGAAAGGTTAACAAAATATTCAAGCTTACCTATAAATATTTTAGATGATTAAAATTCCAGGCTGTGTAGAATAATGTGATTGAGTCTGTTATATTAAAACATTTATATAAAATAAATGATACTGAAATCTTTGGAAGTTGTCCTTATGAAACTTGGCAGTTTTAAGTAAATAGACATTTCAGATAATATAGACGTATTTGAATGGTTGTTTTAAGCAAAGCGCCTATTTAAAGTGTATTTGACGTGTAAACGAGATGTGTTGTTTTAGTTTAGTTTAGTTTCATTCCTCGCCTTTTGCCAAACGAACTACGAAAACATTTTGTGAGTAAATATGATTCTGCTCTGTCGACTGTAAATTACCTTATTTTCTACAGGAGCAATAATTTCAACTGGAGACCGTCTGAGTTTGACATCCTTTTTATGTTAAATGAGAATATTTCTTTATTCATTATAATTAATCTTCTGTATCGTAAAAAGTTTGAACCTTTCAGACAATCACAAACATTATTCTGTTGGTAGTTTCAGCTTAATATTCGCAAATAGCTGAATAAATGGAGACCGCAGTTGTTACGTATAAAGGAGTATTGTTTGACTTACGTCATAGTCTCAACATGCGATATATCCACACCTACACTCTTTATTATTACATTATTATTCAGTTAGTGTAATGGGCATTGATTCAATTTATTTGTGTGGTAGTTTTATTAAAATAATCATTAAATAAAACAATGGACCATTTAAAAGCTTCTTGGTGGCATTAAAAGCCTTTATATACAACCATTTCGTCTCTATTGAAACAATAATTTCAGCTTTATAATTAGCACAAGATTTGCAAAACTCCTATCAAGATATAAAAATTTGCATATAGTGGCTAATTATTTGAAATTCAAAGATAAAGGGGGGCAAACAAGAATAACATACGAGGCATTGTTTATGGTAGTTCGAGTGCATCGAATCACTGGACCACGAAATCATCTTCGTCCCATGATACGCTCCTTTTGTATGCTGTTTTAAATTTAAATAAAATATTAAATTATATTCATGATATTATTAGGTTGTTTATGTATGTATTGAAAATATTTAAAAATTTATACTGTGAAAGTTAAAGAGAAATACATTATTTTAGTAATGAGTGGATGAACCAAAGATGATTAGGATTAGGTGTATATTAACGAATACAGCTAACGCTAACAAGTGACTAAACATATGAAATTATTTTATTCGTTTATTATCAACAAATAAGTTCTACGAATTTTCGTATAAAAAAATTGGTTGTAATATTTTTGCGAGACCTAACCCCAGCTTAAAATATTCTTATTGTAAAAGTCAACCTAGTTAAGGTTAACATTAAAAGTCGATCTAACGACATTTTTTTTAAATCAATTATGTTTTGAACCGATTACTATTATTAATGCATATTTTAACATAACCTGACCTTATATTCTGAGGTTCGTTAATATTTAAATAGATTAGGTGTTGGTTTTTTAACATTTACATGATTGAATTAAAAATTTAAAAAAATACTTATAGAGAAAGGGTATAAGCCTTCGATAAAATAATGTATTGTATGAATACATAAAATTATTTAAAAATCATTCTAAAGCGAAAATTCATTTCCTATCGTGAAATTTATTCAACACGAAACAAAACGACAATCGATAATAAAGCAGGACTCCGAGTATCGACGGCAATGAAAGATGGAGAAAAAAGAACATACACTCCCTGCGACAACGGATACGATAAAAATGAAAATTTCTGGCGTAGAATTTATCACTGCTGAAAGTACACGAAGGAAAATGAAATGGAAAAAATGTACAGAGGTTGGACAATGAAGACAGTAGGTTGGTATTTGTAGTGTGGATGTAGAGTACTAGCCGTTTTCATTGTTTCGAGACCGGGAAATCTCTCGCCCCGTAGAACATCAATGGACAGCGATTGTAGAGAAAGCACTGTCGTCATTTCTAGTCCACCTCGTTTCCGTTTCCATTACTTCTCTTCATCCTAAACATTCACCCCATACTGATTTGCGCATTTTTTACCCACTGCTCTAAATCCCTATACATGAATACGTTGGGCCCCCAGACTCCTTTACATCATAAAACATAACTTCAAAATACAAAATAGTAAAATAAATCCCCATTTATATCTGGAACACACCGAGCTTAAATTGAAAATTGTCACAAGCACTCCAGTTCAGTGATGAAGCAAGGCTTCCCGCACCAGCATCTTCCACTTAATGCTCCTCCAGTTATTAATACCTACCTAACTACCTTATAGAACTCGTCCGCCCACCTTAGCCTAGGTCTACCCTGCCTTCTCTTACCCACAGGCTTGCTGGATAGTATTTCCGATACTATCCCTCCTGCTCTTTAACCCAACCTAATGTTAAAGCCCTAATAAACTGCACTACGTTCACGCTCTTATATAATGAGTAAATCTCATCGTTCCGTCTAATTCTAAATAGTCCCGGTGCCTCCTAAACAGGACCCAAGATCCTCCTAAGAATTTTCTTATTGCATTATAGTAAAGAGTAATCAATAATCAATTCAAATACTGCTCAAGTCAATTTTATTAAATTAATTTTAATTAAATTAATAAAAATCCCAATGGATCGTCTTGTTCCAGGTTTACTCTCTTTTTTTCCCCTGCATTGTAAGGTAACTGAGGCGATTATTAAGTCGATGACCTGCGTAACTAGTAAAAGTTAAGATCACCGACAGATAATAAATACGTTTTTGAGTGTAAAAAACCTTCTCAAAATTTTTTAAAAAATCCTCGGGGTGTAAAATAAATAAAGCTCAGATTCTCACGGGAGGGGTAAAAGACCCGCTACTGCGCAATCTTGGTTATGTGACGTTTATATCAGTTTCGCTTCAATCATTGTATAGTGTAAACGAACACAATTTTATAATAGATACGTCCATTAATAGTAAAAAATATTTACAACATTATAGGCAATTCAAAGTTGTAGTGAAACTTTTGCCCCGCCAGTTACAATAAAGATACTTAATGTAATTTATGAAGAGGGTATAAATTTTTGGGATTCGGACTATCGATGCCCTATAGTTGAACTATTGAAAAAAATGTATACACAATAGCAATTGCTTTGCTATTTTTTTTTTATTTATGGAAAGTGAATTATTAGTTATTTTATTAAAGGCCTTTTGACTAGACCTAACTTCTTCAGAGGCTGTGTGTACTTGAGAGACCAGTAGTATTATTTTATGCTTATTTAAAATTTTAAATTAATCTTTTGATTATTGTGTCCATACACATTCGAGAGGAAAGATCTTTCTGTTATGATAAATAAATGCCGGTAGGGGTTGGTAGTAGAAGAGACGTCAATCGATTTCATCAAGTCGACGCGATATAGGTAGATACAAAGTTTTATCGTGATCAAAGTTAACTTAGCGCCTGCGGTATTTGCAGGCCTACGACTACGATACAAACATAGTCTCTGAGTGTTGAGTACATGAGTTTGTGGCACGCACGTAGCACCATAGAGCCATCGTAGCATCGTAGTACCATAGACAGGAAACTAACGAACGAACCAACGACTCAACGTACTTAACGACCTCACAGTTACATTGCTGGAAACAAAGCCCACCCTGCGGCAATATAATCTCGGGTTACACTGAAGAAAACATAAATAATTTACTTCCAGGTCTCGTAAATCCTGAACAGATTTCCTACAGTCCATGTTGACATCCACGCCTTCGCTCTCAAGTAATTAATACAACTCAGTGTTTTCATTACCAACTCGACCCTAACTACTTTAATAATTAGACATTACACTCTCCTCCTTTATTTGCTTTTATCAAATAATACACCGTCTGAATTCATTCAAGTCTCTCAACCACAGAATACACCAATGAAATATAAATTTGTTGCCTTATCTGTAGTAAAATCTTCGTAGATATCAACTCCTCACTTCCCAGGAAAGGTAAATCTTCACAAAGTACCTATTCTTCTCATTAAGTATTCAATGTATAAGGGCATTGTTCAAACCACATTTAAATTCGCAAAAAGAAATACAAATAGTGTTGGTCATCAGGAACAATCGAAAGCTTGTTGGACGAAATACGAGTGAGGGAATTCTCGTTCCGCTGTTTTCTTAATTATTCTTCAGCACTTGAACGAGAAAGTGCTTTTCTTCCTTATTTCCCATTACGTTTTTCCTTACAATTTTTCACTCAAACAGAAACAAAACGCTGCGTGCTCATAAATAAACTTGGAAGAAATGCGACCGAGAAAATTCCCGTCGGCTCCTTCTCAATCTGTAAATATTCCAAACGACTTTTCCCACCATCCAATTGCTGTTTTAAATTCAACACAGCAAAATAATTAACGAAAGTGATTCAATTGAAGTTGGTCACTCGCTGTTTTAGATTCGGACGGCTTATTCGATTGTAAATATCGATTCAGTAAACTCGCAAATGTTTTTCATTGCCAACATACATATTAATGTTTATTTTGACTTGTTTCATTAATATATAATCACCAATCCTTTCTTAGCGTCACTGAAAAATTCAATTATATTATGTACTTAATCCATAAGTGAACAAATAAATACTCAAATAGTCTCAATATAAATTTTATATTTTATAATATGATGCAAGTTATTTAAATCTATGTTTTCTGCTGGTAGAAGTGGGTATAAAATTTTTGTCATTACATTATATTAATTTTATATTAATTTGATTAGTATTCATTAATACTAATCAAATTAATATAATCATCAATAATATTAATACATTAATGTATGTAAATAAAGTTATTTTTAAATCTGTGTATTATTTAATATCAGATACACAATGATAGGGTTCGAAAATTAGGGTTTCAATGAAAGAGGTCACATTAGTGTTATTTTTGGCCCAAACATTAAAAACACATTGAACCAACTACGACAATGGGGTTGAAACGAGCCACAAACGATGAAAATGCACACAGAATAGTATTATGTATTTTCCACAATCGATACTAATACACACTTTTGCCAGTCGACACAAATCTACATTCAGAGGAAGAACAAATAATGTCAACGACCTGATTGATATTTTTGCTGCTAATGGAGCATAATGAGTCTTTTGTGTTTTGAAATCACACACAACAATTAATCATAAAACATTACATCTGATATTATTGTTGTTGCCATATATAAGCGTCTCGCCTCATTATCAAAGTCCATTTAACACGGTTGTTTAATAATAATAATTGCGATATAAGATGATTATAATGAAGTATTATCAATGTAAGACAGTGAAAGGGTTGTTCGTCCCTTTTGGGGTATTCAAAGCGTGAAATTATGTTTGCGTGCTTCAGTCGCTTCACGATTACGTTTCGATTAATATAATGCCCTACAATATTATTATATCATCATTATTAAAAGAAAAAAAACATAATTTTATACAAAATATTGATTTTTTGAATAGTCGAATTTTTTCATTAGAGTGAATAATTCATATGTTGAGAACCATAGAATTTTACTTAATAATTTTTTAGCGTATATTATAAAGCTCTAATTTTCCTTGCTTTATATTGTTTATACACTACAGCAGGCATCCTACGTATATGTAATTTCAAATAATTGTTGTTTTTAAAACAAGTAATACACAATATTGTATGTATTGTTTTTTATTTTTATGTAAACATTATTTTTTGTCATACTGTAGAACTAGGCAAGTATAACAAATAAACATATTTTTGAAAATATAATACTTTATAAATGATATTAGCTTGATTATTTTACTTTTAATAGATTAAA
>JAGTTH010003912.1:0-16340 GCA_022606485.1 Agraylea sexmaculata | reverse complement strand
ATATATATATAAATGTATATATATTCTTTTAATTGAAATTATAAAAATTTCAAATACACTAACCAAGTAAGACAACCGAGGTGCAATATTAGATTTAAGAAAATTATTTTTAAAATATTATCGAAATTGAATTCAACCCTTAAAACTATTAATTCAATTAAGCTTATTTTAAAACTGATAATCCAAAATATATCATTTAAATACTGATTACAAATAATTTATATCTAATTTTTTTTAAATCGCACGATAGCATATTTATTTAACCAATGTAATGAAATATATGTAAAGTATCTCAGATAGTTATACATTAATTATGAGTGGTCCAGAAGGAAATTAGTCATTAGGTACAAAGGGTTTATTATCAATATATGAATATTCTGGATAATGTATTTGGGCCGTTTCGTTGGTGATTGTAAATTATAGTTTCAAGTAGGTTCCTCATTTTTTTTCAGAGTGTCAGGTCGTTTTCCCCATTTAGCAGTTTTAGAATATGTAATGTATTTATTTTTCAGTGGGTGGGCATTTATCATGTGGTATATTTCACACATGTTGTTCCGGTCTAGTAAATATGTCGACTATAAAGGCACAATGGATTATTGTATAAGAGTGTTTGGACCACCCACTTTCTTCCTGTCACTTCCTGTCGACGCTCTTTTTATCCAACAGGAGTTTCTCCTCGAATCCAATTTAGTGTACAATAATCGGACAGGCCATAAAACTAATTAGGGCGATAAAAACCCGTGTGATCTAGTTTTCCACAGGATACAAAAATCATATTCTTATAATTGACGTCTACCACCCAAACACAAGGCAGATGCTCGGTTGAAAAGAAATCTCTACCACTCACTAAATCACTGGCAAAATGGCCACGTTTATCTCCAGCTAATGAGTGTGAAGCATCACTTTTCCCCATTTTTTTAATTAACTTGAATATACAGGGTTTCCTCGAAAAGAAGCCGCCGCGACGTCCATACACACTGCTCGTCTTTGTCTAAGATTTTTTTAAGAAAACCTCAAAATTAATATGAAAAATATATTTTCTAAATTCCTAACATATATAATTTTAAGCGTAAATTAAACAATTTAAATTTAAAAAAATGTACTGATGTTCTGAAGATGACTATTGGTTTGTAGTTAAACGTACTCAAGAGACTCAATCTAATAAAAACTGTGGTACTTATAAAATATTTTTAATTACTACAGAATTCTATGAACACATCAACATAATAAGCAATATTTTTGAAAATGGTTTAATTAATAACCCTAAAGAGGAATGCACGTACTGGAATATAAAACCCAGATATCTACTAATAAAAAATATATGAAAACACACGTTTATAAGGTCTTATAAAACATGAGATATTATGCATCATTCTGTTTAACAACGATTAATTATGCTTTTGAGGAAAATAAATAATCTAATTCTGATGATAATGATAGATTCATCGATAAATTGTACAGAAATTTGTTTTTTCAGTATTTAAACATTTCTTGTAACCGATTTGTTTATTCACAATGAAAATCAGGAAAAAATTTGAGAGATTGTTATTATTTTTAAAATTCTGACCACGGTGTTTATAGCCAGGCATTTTGTAGTATTTAGCGGGTAAATTAAATCATAACCCATGTTAATAATTATTATAGAGGAAAAGGTGTTGAAAGCACTCGTGTAGTTTCATAATTGATGTTGAGAATGATTATTGCATTAAAAGGGAATGGTTTGTTAGTGTAAGGGCGAAAAGCGGCAGTTGGTTGGATGTCTTTGAGTTTATTTGTCGACGACTTTTTAATTATTACGCCATAACTGATATGAATAGTTTCAAAGGAGATGAATTATGAAAATTCGTCAGGCGGTCATTCATACGTAGGATTTTAATGCGAATACAGGTACTGAGAGACCAATAATAAATTCCTCTATATAGAGTTATTTAAAATATTTCAATCAAAGCCTCAGATAAGTGAGTTTAGTCTTTAAGAATTTGGCTTATAATAGGGGTCATGTTAATATGGTCGAGCTGTACATTGAATAACATAAAGTGACCAGGCACAAGGATTAGATACTGGTGTATGCACTTTACAAGTACACAGCTAAACGAGCTCTCAGAAGAGCTTTCTTAATGAAGTTTTACCGTAATTGAAAAAGTCCCCCGCTTTGTATACAGTTTTAGTTTAGTGTTTTTCACCAGACTTACACACAAAACTTCCACCTTTATGCTTCAGTAATTATATTAAAAAAAATGATTGTATTAATTGGGTGATGATATATTTTTTAAATCTTTTGAAGTCCGTTCTCGTGTCCGTGTGTATGGAAGTTTTAGCGGTGTACAATAATTACTCTTGGTGCAGGTTGAAGATTTTGTGCTTTGAAGGAAACACTTACGAGGCTTCGTTAAGCTTTATATAAAGAAATCCGAAACATGGCACACAGAAAATTCATTTCAAAGAAACGCCCTTTTGAAGCAAAGATAATTAGAAAAAATACGGTGTACAAAACATTTTCTAATTATACCTTCCGTCGAACACTTTGGCCGATATTAGTAGAGATTAAAACTGACAAACGAGACTGAGTCTATTGTCGCAGGGGGGATTGAAAAATAACATCCTTCTTAGGAATGATTTTGTTATGTCCTCGGTTAAAAAGACACGTCCTAATGCGCGAAACGTGAGGCACGTCCTTTACAAGGGATGAACGTTGACTTTTTACTCTATTCGGAAGGAAGTCTTATGTCGAAAATCGATTTTGACAATTAAATTGACGGTATGAGAAATATGTACCCATTTGAACGAGACGAATTGCGAGTGTCGTCCGAAATCGCATGTAATAAATATCCAGATTGAACAAAGCAAGCCGCTTTAATTTATGGACGAGAAAGAGAAGAGACAAGCCGATATGAAACACTTGAGAAAGACTCTGGAAGATAAAGTGTTCTTTTAGAATACATCCATCCTCATAAGATATCTGGAAAGAGTGCAACTGTCAAATTTAACTTCATTAGCAATTCGGATGCGTTTATCCAAAATATTGAACCTAAAATATATGTCTCGGGTATAATAAATTAAATTCGTACATAACCTGTGCTTTCTAAGCTCAAATGCAGAATCCACTGAGCTAATGAGCTGAATGAATAAAAAATCTAATACTTCCCTTTAATACATATTATTTATTTTCCAACTTAATATATCTTTATGAGAAATACCTACATCTTAAATTATGACTTCAATAATATTTTTCTATAACAAATATATCAAAAACGCTATAAATAATATGTCAACCACGTGTGCTTACAAATACTTTAATAATAGGTTCAAATCCCACTCGAAAAATAATATCATTATTTAGGTAAATGCGTACGGAAATTCTCTATTTAAAAATACGCTTGTTTACTATACTTTTACTATTTGTATAATTAAATAAGAAATTATAATAAATATTAAATAATTCATACATTAACAGCTTAAATATCGTGGGTTCAAGTCCCGCTCAAACAAAAGAAAATATAGGTACATAACAATTTTATCGACTGTTACGATTTGGAAGTCGGGAATAATAATGATAAAATTCCGCTCAGTTACAAATTGAATATGATTTCCTTGATTTTAACATGAATTTTTAACTAAGTCAGTAACGATAACGATTAAATAAATAAATAATGTGTAAATATGGAATAATCAATGAGTCTACATTTAAAATTTGATTATTAATATTTATTTATTATGTAATGACTAGTGTAAATTGTGATTTGATTTGATAGTAAATAATTGACAAATTGGAGGCTTTTACATAAATGTGTATGTGGTAATAAAATTAATAAAAAATTATATCCATATACTGAAGCCCAGTTCGTTAGTGTAATTAAAGTGAGGATTGTCAGTGCGTGAAATCGTTATCGGGACAAAATATACGATATCTTCCAAAGATCAAATCTTTGCTAAGCTTCTCGAGAGGCAGCAAAAGCAGTGTAATTTGTCAAGATGGCATATGTTGAGGGAATCCGAATCCAGGACCAATCTTATCCTGGCAAAGGTGCCTTGTTAACATTTTTAACCTCCCAGAATCGTGCATTTATCCTCACACTCGAACAGATGCCGCTTAATACTCGCCGAAAATGTCCTTTTGCCCCACAACAAAAAGACAAGCCGAGTATTTATGGTCTTCAAAGGGTTTAGCTCGGATACGATCTATCCTTTGTGGCAATGAATGATATCAAACTTTATTGTTATTTTTAATTCGGCCGAGTCAAAGACCTCATTTAACAAATGCACTGCAATACAATGTGGGACGATTGCGTTTTCAGAGTCGGTTGCAGACGAAGGCTTTTAATCCGTTTAAAATGGAAGCTGAGCAAATAGAAGGACTGTTGGATATCCGTTAACGTGGTGGATAATTGAAGATAATCATATTACATGCTGAAGGTTCCACCAGAATCTCTTGGTGATACTATCTACCCCATCAATACTACTGACAATTATATCACTACCAAAATAATAATAAAATGGGTAAATAATATGAATATGGCATTAACTAATAAAAAATGCATACAAATTAGATATATAACTGGCTTTTTTTTAATTATTTTTACACGTAAACATATTAAATCTCCACAGCTTGGAATTGCACTTTAAAAGTGCTAATCGCAGTTGTCAAGCTTAGTCATATTAAATAAAAAAGGATGGAAATAATCATGGGTAACTAATTTAACTATTATGATAAAGGAACTAATGATGTATTATTTTTTTTAAATACGCATCTGTTTCGCCGCATTTATATAATTTTAAACAATTTAGTAAGGATTTGTTTGGAACTGTTACAATTTAGATATTATGCATTCTTCGTTTGCAAATATTATTATAAGCAATTTAATACGTACCTGATAACATTTTTATAAAAACAAATCTAAAGATATATAACATTACAATAAAAATATCCCCCAGTGCTTATTTCAGTTATTTTATTCATATCACTTTATTAGTAAAAAAAACATTTTGCAGCAAATGAACGTTATTTTTATTTACAATAAATAAGAGAAGGAATTCATTTGTTTAACATATGTTTCATTTCTATCTAAGGCCTTGCAAGTTATAGAAATTACTATAATTTCGAGGGTATACTGCCAAAATGCACCAAGTCAAATTTCATAATTTCGAGATGATGGCGAATTCGAGTGTAAAAAAAGTCTTAACAGAACTATAAATTTATGGTATATATTTGAATAATTTACAATGTTGTATTAGTAAATTGCTTCTTTTATCTTTCCAAATATAGCGCTTTTATGAAAAAATACCTCTACTCTAAACTAAAATGCTAAAAATGTAATTTTTTTCTTCAGAATTATTGATAATACGACTTATTGCGTTTTGGCAGTAGGTAAAGTTATAAAATACAAATACAAATGCATACCTAAATCAAAATCGTCAGAATATGACTCAGTGCATTTTAGCACTATACCCTCGATTTAGTCAAGTTAATACATAAATAAATATCGTGACGCCTTCCCTATTGACGGGAGTCCCTTTATAAGGGGTTGGCCAGGCCACCTTGGCCTTTACAGGAGAATATAGTAGAGATGGTTTCCCAGGCCACCACACAGCAATGAGTACTTAAGATCTAGTTTGCTAAGCTAGATCTACCAAGTGACTCCGGTGCCGTGAATCGAACCCGGGAGTCTTTACTCACGAATCCGTTACACTAACCACTGGGCCACAAGGCGGCTCTCAAGTTAATATGTGTATTAATATATTATTAAATAAAAAAATAATTTGCTTAATTAGTGTGATGCAATGTAGAAAAGTGCACATTTCAAATATAATATAAAAGGGATGTACAATATGTGGGAAAACGCTTTTCCGCGAATGTATGGTAAAAATGGTCGGGTAATTTTATTTCATTTTTTCAAGTATTGCACATTGGCAAAAGCGCACAAATGACAGCAATTAGCGGAATGGTGCAGTGATTGACAATTAGTGACATCAAACGACTGCTCGACGTTTCTATTTATTTTTTTTTATTTTTTTTTACAACCCCCCACCGTAGTAGAGTATTTTTTTCAGGCGCCCAGGCACAATTTCAAACGTGGTGAAAACGAATTTCATACGTTTCACAATAAATTAATGCTGTCCTGTATGAATGTGTATGTGGCTTGGCAATTTTTTTTTGGTGGACAAAAAGCAAAATGGCCGCTCCGTTTGAATATTTTAAATTCTGAAAAGCGATTTCAAACTGAATATTGTAAAATGGTCCACCGTACGTACACGTACTACGATATGACAGAATTATAACTCAATTTGTATGTAATCTGTTTTGAAATTCTATTAATTTAATATGAAAAGTAAAGAATAAAAAAATCAGAAATAATATGCTGTTAAAATATGTACTTATTAATCTTAGGTATAAAAGGCGTATTTATTATATGAGTAATACATTCTCATAAAAAGCAATGATGTTTTTTAAATATTTCTTTTATCTAGTGTCAATTTATAGTTTCAAAAATAATTATGATATAAATATTCATTCACCACCAGGAAAATAAATACAATGTCTTTCTTATCGATATTACATACATTCACTACATTAAAACTATTCAATAAATACAATAATGAATACATTAACAGATGGTAGAATAATATTTTATTACAATTATTAAATATCTAAAATCTTGAAACGGGTATTTTAATGATAATAATATTAAATTAATTGTAAAATAATTTAGAGATATTTAATAATGCATAAGAAATGAAAATTCTCAAGAAACAGTATTTATCGATAAACTCGCTTTTTAAATATTGTGATGAGTATTGTCATCATCATATTATGAAAACCGTAATAAATTATTATATTTATAATTTTCTTTGGAAATTCAAACATCTTCTGAATGAAAAATAAACAAATAATTACCGTCCTATTAAAAAACCAAGCAGAGCATCAAAAAACATTAACAAATTGAAAATTTAATTAAATTTAATAATATTTTTCTAAAGATGTGTATGTTCATGTATATGTATATATTGTTATTTATACACCGTGGTTCAAATAAATTTAAAAAAAATTATGATATACTATATATGTATATATAAGAGATTTATGTCCCTATATATATAAATTATAGTTTAGGTTCAAATCAAAAATATAGAAATGACAATAGTGATAATTACAGAGGGTTGCTAGTAGACATTAATAATGATGATCAGGTCGTAAAAAAGTTAAATATTTACAAAGATATATTGGGTGGAGCAAACAGTCAGTCATTCGAAGCAAATAAATACATATGTGTGTACCTATCGGATATTTGTGTTTAACCGCTTTGTAAACCAACCCCCAAACAAAAACAATGAAGCCACAACGACCCCTCTCCGTACTATACAACCCTTTCCAATAATATCTGCCACCCCCGCACTAACACTGCGAGAAAGCAATTCGTCGAACAAATCATAAAAAAATAAATTCAATGAAAAATTCGTATTACTTAAACACCGTGCTTATTGATGTGTGATTGTAATTTAATTATTGTGAAATCGTATTCGTCAAATATTTGTGATCGAAAGGAACGGGTAATTGAAACGAACGGTTCACAATAGTAAAGCGTCGATCAAAAGCCTCCTTCGTATGAAGCAACCCTTTGACAAATTATGTTTGTATCCACAAAAGCCTTTTACCAAGACCAACTGAGTAAAGCATTGCTTCTATTCGAACTTTACATATCCAAATACAATTTAAAAAAAACACATTGAACATGCCATTACAAAAATATAACTATCAATACAAATTTCATTTTAATCAGACCCCACAAGATAAAAAGTTTAATTTAGGTATTCATAAAAAGTAAGAAGGACCTTTACAACATTGTAGTGTAATAATAAAATAAATTTATTTACATTAATGTCACACAGTGAACATATTCATAAAATATTTTACGTAAGTAGGTTTGAATGGTCAATTACATCATTTTTAAGAAGTTTTGTGTGAATTCGAAATTTATTTATGTATTTAATTGAATTAATTATCAAGAAGAACTCTTATAAAAAATAAGATGATCAAGAAAAGAAAAATAGAATTGTGTGCATTTAAAAGATACCTGGATACATGATAAATAGAGAAAAATTCTTTACACAAGCAAGCTGTGATTGGTGATGTGACAAATCACGATCATTTTTCGCCTTTGAGCATACATAAAAATTGAAATTCGCTTATAAAAGAACAGTTGTGAAAAAATGATGTTATTTCCTCAAATATTTTAATTATTTTTTAAAACTAATAAGTTAACTAAAAAATATTTTTTATATGTATTCTTTTCCGATTGAAATATTTATCTTATATAATAAGTAAATGAATAAAGTAACAAATGCATACAAATAAAATGTAAGTATATTCTGGTTGAATGTGAGTACAAAAAGCGAGCACAGAGAAGCATCTTCTTTCATCCATTCATCAGTTCAGCACAAGCAGCTTTCTTCACAAATAATACACGAGACTTTGCTGTTCTCTACTACTTTATTATACTGTACTATAATGTGCTGTGTTCCCAAAGGCTTTATTCCAATGTGCGACGCCAAGGGAAGCCTCTTTCATGGACTTTTAAGACGTCGCGACGTCTCTCCATACTACTAGTAAAACAACTCCCACTCACTACATACAATGTATTATTATTAAAATAATAAAAATAGAGTGTAATATATAGAATACGAGGTGGTATAAAATTGAGTCCTTATTGGTTTAATGACAGTGTCGTTATATTGACGTAGAATTTCATATAAGATGTGTCGTTATGTTCGGCGTTAACATCGTAATCGTTTCCAATACTAACTCGCCTTTATATCAAATTGACGACCTGCACTTCATAACGCCGTATATTTATTACACTCAAAATATACCGCCTACTATGTGCAACTGGATAATATTGATGATTATCAAATATGTCCGACTAAATTCCAGATCAAGCATTACTATGCAAATTATCTTACCTCCACTTTCATCACACATTTAATAATTCCCGTAAACATGATGAAATGCGGCGGCGATCTTGTAAATCATTTTTTGTGGAATCTCAATACCATGCCTATGAAATACCATGATTTATTATTGTATATTGTACGTACTAAATCGTGGGAATTGAGGTATTTAATACTGGAAAAGCGGGACATTCCATACAATAAATATTAAAGCAAAAAATAACAAATTTGATAAATTCTTGAATGAATTCCATGTTTTACTTATTACTTGTTAAAACTAATCTATTTTGAAATGAATATTATTGTGGAAAAGCTCAACATCCCATATAATACATATTAAAGAAAACATAACAGATTTGATAATTTCTTGAATGAATTCCATGTTTTACTTATTATTTATTTATTGACTTGTTGAATCTGACTAAAAGGCGGATTTATTTTTAAATAAATATTATTTTGGAGAAGTGAAACATTCCTTACAATGATTATTAAAGAAAAAAAATAACAGATTTGAGCATTTCTTGAAATAATTTTTTGTTGGCTAGCTGAACCGAATCAAAAGGCGAATTGGTTTCTAAATAAATATGCTTGTGTATTTAAATGAAAATGACTGTGTTTTAGTTAATACTATACCTACATTTATATATGCATAATTTACACCCATTTATATGACAAACATTTAAATAAAAATGAATAAATGTTATATTGTTTTGTACAATGTGTTCGCACAATCTATTTAAGGGCATTTTAATTTAATTTATAATTTTTGCTTTGCAATGTTGGTTATAAAATCTGCCTACAGTATGGTTGAGAATGAAATACTTATGTGTATGGGATTGATGGTGTCAAAAATGTAAAATTCCTAGATCGGACATAAACGTAGTAGGTTATAAAAGTGCATGGTTAGTTTAAGTATTGGTACAGGTGTGTTGAGCATATATTACAGGGAGGGTAGTGTTAAAAAGTGCAGTAGCGTCGCGACGCCTCCACATTTCAAATGTACATTTTAAATGGACGCCGACTACGGTTAAAAATAACCGCAACTGAAAGCCATACTCACAATCACCGCAGAATCAAATATGTTATTTATTATCCCACAATCGATGCACATCAAAGCACGACTAACAAGCCTTTGACTGCCCATCATTAGAAAATCATCGATCGTGCGACGGCGAATTTGTATATAAAGCGTATTAGAGAATCATCACATTTATATTTTTAATAAATATTCCAGTTATTAAAAAAGTTCATCACATTGTCTTCGGTGTTTGTACAGCATCATACAAACACGTGTCTACGACACAGACCTACTATAATAATAGTTCCAGATTACCTACATATACCTGTTCCATTAAACGACAGGGACTTTCAACATGTTGGAATTTTTCATAAATTACATCAAAGGTAAATTTAACTATATGAATTTAACATGAAATATTTTTATTGCTTATATTTTATTTATCAAAACTATGTGCAAAGATCGAAAATCAACTATGATGGCGCTAAGTCAAATGGCTTTTTTATCATTGATATAATTTCCTAAATTATAATTACATTTAACCTTAATTTGAAAGATTATCCATATTTTATATTGTTCTACTATCAACTATTTTTCCTATATTTCTAGTCCAAATGTCGAAATTGAATTATGCCCAGAATGACAATATCACCAATCACACCCGTTTACGGAAGGATAAGTTTTTTTTTTAATATTTTTGTTTTTTTTTAATTCTTCATCTTATTTTTTATTTTGTAGACCATCGTAACGCATTAGATTATCTGTAAGGTTACGATTGTTTTTATTTATGTATATATTAGTAAATAAATAAATATATTTTGTAAAAAATATTTTAACATTTTTCTTATAAACAATTATGGAATTCTGTTCTGAAGTACTGTTTAAATAGACAATATTTTTATATTCCAATTGTAATGAAAAAATAGATAAATAAGATAAAAGGTTATTGTATAAATATGTGGATTTATTTGTGGATTGACTAGGCCATTTAAAAAAAACTAACAAACATTTAATAAAGAGCATATTATATAAAAATTTCATAAATGTCCTCTTCAAGTTGTTTCCCTTTTCATTAACTTAATTAAATTATTTATATATATCGTTGACGTCAGAATGACATTAAACTTGAATGAATATATTCAAATATTTTAATATAATATTTACACACACATATATATTTACACACACATATATATTTACACACACATATATATATATATATATATATATATATATATATATATATATATATATATATATATATATATAGTATATATATATATATATATATATATATATATATATATATATATATATATATATATATACATAAATTACAATGCGTTACGATGGTTTACAAAATAAAAAGGCAGAAGAATGATCTTTCCGTAAACGAGTGTGATTAGTGATATTGTCTTCGACATTTGGACTATTATAACATGCTACCTTCGTTTTTTGTGTAATAGATATGATGACAGAACCGGGTGCTCTTTTATTATGATTGTATTCAAATTTAAGCAATATTTATTATAATTTGAATAGTATATATTGTTTGAAGCGGTATAATTAGCTTGGTATTCTAATTTGTGACAATATCATTAGGTTGATTACCCCTGGCTGGTCATCGATCAAGCCACAGGTGCTCAGGTCGCTTTCACACGGCCGAACGTCGGTTAATTTCCATATTAGTCGGCAGGCTGTATCGAACAGATAGGCGAAGCCTTCTATACTCACTACTTGTGGGAATTTTATTATTGAATTCGGTGCTTTGGTAACTACAGTAGCCGACAGAAAACATACAATATCATTTCATTTAAATTTTAACAAAAAATTAAAATACAGTGGTACCTCGACATACGAATGTTTTGAGATACGACAAATAATATTCGGGAATTTCTACCTCGACACACGACGAAAATTTGAGATGCGAATTTTTTATGTGCGATAATTTTATGGATGATTGCTAATTTTTATGGAAGGTCACTACTAGAATTTCGCGCCAAAATTTTGTATATGTAACTATCAAATAATAATCAATAAATATTTTTTATGTGCGTTATTTATATTTTAATTATTTTTAACTCAAATTATCCATTCCCGATTTTATGAAATGTAAATAAATATTTTTTTTATATTTAAAATTACGTGGTACGTTAAGAAAACCATTTTTTTGCTAGGACTTTTTGAGGGGCTGGAACGGATTAATAGCAATTTGTATGGGAAAAATTTCTTTGAGATATGATTGTTTTGACATACGACGATGATCCCGAAACGAATTAAATTCGTACTTTAACTTTAATTAATTATTTTAGATAATATTGTGTGTGACTATTCTCCTATTAGCGAGACGACAATGAAGATCGGATCACAACAACAGGTGACGGTTTATCTAATTAATAGATGGAGGTTTCTTTTTTTACTGGAAACTGGCATCTGATTTGTAAGTGGGGGCAAATAATTGGGTTGAAAGGCTTCACTCACAAAAGTTCAACGAACTATAAAATAAATATATCCGAATTGAGCTGTCGCGATGGGAGATCATCATTATAATGACTTAACTTACGACCAGATGATTGTTTGATTTTAATCCTACGTTTAACGATATTCATTGTAGATTAGAGGTCGTAAACAATGTCGGCTAATGGAAGCATCATTGTGTCCGATTTCCATTCCGCTTAAATTTTAATTTTAATTTACGACAATGTGCCCAATCGTAAAAAAGAGCCATGTCTAATTTACGATCCGATAGATGTGTGATGTTCTCAGAGTTTCACGAACAATATAAATAATATTTTTTATATATATATCTGTGTCAATGACTTCATCATGTTGACTAAAAGACATTATTATGATATGTGAAAGCGTGCATATTTTTCCTTATTTAAAAGGTGTTGAATGAATAAAAATACAACTCATAAAGTATCTAACAAATTTTCGTAAATTATTCCTTGTTTCAATTGTATTTTTACTAAAAAATATGGGGCTTTTTTTGCATTGGCAATCATTTTACTGCATATAAAATATGAATGATAAATAAATAAATAGTTTTAATACTCAATAAGAGAGTTTCAAATATAAAATAGAATATTTAAGGAGTATGACTGAATTGCGAAATTTTTAAATAATTCAGTCTAAAGCTGGGAATTTTATTAATCTGATATCCATCCTGGAAGAATGTTGATATGTAGTCTTGTGAAATATTTTTTAATGGAATATTAAGTATAAGACAATTTTTATCAGTATAAGAAGTCTTGTAAAATTGAAATGTTTATGATAATTAAATTATTGTAAGATACACAGGACGACACTGGTCCTATTAGTAAGTGGTTGTTAAGATATCCAAGTCGCACAAAAGCTGATGTGTTTTAATAAATATCATTAATTGAACACTACATAACAGTGACAATTCTTGTAAATGGAATCCTCGTGACAGTGTCTCATATCAATAAACATCGACTGGCTATCTTGGATATAAACTATTGCGATTTCCTTACGGCTTTCTCGCGGAGCCATTACTCGGTGTCTTTATTGCATGTAGGGCTCTCGACCTTTCATATTACATATTATTGTTAAAGAGTGGAAGCTTGAGACCGGTGTGATGAAATAACAACTAATATAGACTCGAACTCAGGTGTAAATCACCTGTTAATTGTGGGTTTTATTTGCTGTTCGGCCTCTTAATTACGTCACGTTGCTACTTTTATACGATTACTCGCGCAACATTTGTATAAGTTTGATTTAATGTCAATGGGTCTGTCTACGTGTGGTTTTAAATGTAATATAACAGTATTATCCAGAAACGGGTTAAACAAGTGATGCTTCAAAACAATTCCGAGATTACATCGATCGGTCTTTAAACGAGAGCTGGTTGAGATTGAAAATCCATTTCATTGTAAAACCGCTACATGGTTTCCGTTATTGTGAAGCCCTGCCGAAAAGACGATGAATAATAATATAATTACAAGATCGGCTAAACGAATTCAGAAGTTTTACGATGCCGCCGACTGCTTGTAAAATACCTTACAAATAATATATTCTTCGATACTCAATAACGTCTTTATTTATTTAGACATCGTGGCCGGTTGCGCAAAGACACATTATCTCAATGGACTCGTCTCTTAGCTGAGAGAAATTCAACTAATATACACTACAATGTTCAATACGCCAACAAGTATAAATTAAACAAGTGTCGAGATGTTTCAGAATATTAAATTACATCGACTTCTTAGTGTTATTATTGCGTTTTGTATGCCTTCTACATTTATTACAATGTTAGACTTGCATCATTGATTGCATGCCTCAGGTGAATATAATATAAATTCCTTTACCTTAGACTTAAAATTATTGGAATATTAAATTAATCCATACATGGATCGTAATATACTTCAAAGTCAACCTTCACGAATTCCCATTAAACAAAGATATTGGATAGAATATTTTAAGCCTTCAAAGTGAAATTTTTTTTCCCAAAAAATATTAATTAGTATCTGAGTGAAGATTTAGTTATATTTAAGGCCAATATTCTCAGTTTTATTGGTTGGTTTAATTAGCATTAATTTTTTTGGTCATTTTACCAGTTTTATACATTATTGATCCGCGACCGAATTTCTTGTCTTGTGAGGCATTATTTATCTTTTGATTTATTATTGTTACATTCGTAATTATATAAAATCAAACTGAATATTTAGATTTTATATATATTCAAAATCATTGTTTGATTGGAAACCTACAAGGGTGGAATTTGAGTTAAACAGGATCAATTTTATATGAAAAATGTTTCATTAATTTTAAATTAAATAAAGTGAATTGGAAGTGAAAAATATGTATATCAAAAAATACATTCAGGGCGTATTTCCTTTCTTAAGTCAAATTATTGTAACTGTAGGTATTATGATTTTTAGACCAATAAATTAAAGATGTTTTGATTGAAAGATTCACAAGACTACAGGTAATTCAATTTCTCGTTCCATCATTTTTATACAGTCAGTCAATTATTTTCAAATTACTTATGAATTTTATCGAAAATATTATTTGTAGCTATACTTCTTATTTGTGTATGTATAAATTATTATTGAGTTTTTTGAAGTTTTCCGATTGTGATACAAACTAGAAACAGGTTTTGAACTTTTGCCCATCACGTCTATAAGATCTCAAGTTACTTAGTGTACTTAAAAGCCCTTCTCTGTGTGATGATATAATTTTATGAGGTGATTGTGAAGCTAGAACTTCTGTCCCCTTCACTTCGACTGGACTTCATAATACTAGAATATTTTAATGTGAATGCCAATAAATTAAGTATAATTAGTGTCATCAATCAATTGGCGTCGAATTGACTTCCTACAAAATCCAACTATCGAAAAATAACAATTTTCCAGTTTCAACGGAAGCAACAACACAGTTGGGTATCTTTTATGGAATATTGTAAGTGAATCAATAAAAATAAAATACCACTTTCACTTAAACATTATTTTTAGTAGATTTCAATAAAATACTACTTTGATAAATTCATACCAATAAATTAGGAAAATTTCATTAAAAAATGCTTGATTAATATGTAATGTACCTAATGGGTTTGTATATTATTTTGTGGTAGATTAAGCAATATGTGAAAGTGTTTATATGCTATATTTATTATTGCGATGCATAATTATTTTATTTTAATAAGCTTAGTAGAGGGTTGAAATATCACTCTCACCAACCCTTAGTAATAAATGTGCTTATTTTTTTCAAGATTTTGTGATTTTTTTAAATCAAATTTAATTCAAGATTAATTAATATCTCAACTTGCCGATCCATTTTGGAGAAGGTAATCTAATTATTATAAATTAATTTATTAATAAACAACAAATCCTCTCTAATACAATAAAATTATTTTACAGATAGTTCATACAATATTAATAATTGTATGATTTCACTATTTTTTATGACTAAACTAATACTAGATTTATGATAATATTCTTATAAATGGATAATTTCTATAGTTTAGTTATTATGACTCGTAATATTAAATTAAATTTAAAAAGAATAGTGATACATATAACTAATCACGGTCGTCTACGGTAAGTACCTAAATAAGCCTCTTCAAATAGTGGGTAAGTTAAATTGTATATCAATTAAAACAATCTGTGATATCGATTTATTTTAAAATAATTAATTTTCGATTGGTTATTTAATAAGAGGCCAAGCCCTGTTTATAAATGAAGAGACAGGTGGAAAAGAGACACAGGTTCAATACCTACATACACCTAATTTACGTACAATATAAACATTATGATACAGACATAGTTTAGTTACGAAACGCGCACTCAGTAAATAACAAGCGCTTGTGGGCTTAGGTATAATAAAATAACTATGTTTAGTACACAATAAAATATACATA